>QLPG01012526.1:0-22147 GCA_003314385.1 Gomphus sp. MG54 | reverse complement strand
GTGGCTCTCCCACAAGTTAAATATAATATGTAGTGATAGAATATATTATATAGTGATGTTGGAAACCCAACTGTGACCCGGCCTTGCCGTATGACAAGTAGCTGGTGTTCTAGTCCCGAATAGGAAGTACGCACTCGGCGCTTACATAACCTTCGGTTCAGCGCGAGTGAAGGATATTTCAGTGTAGCCTAATGGCTAGTATGATGGGGGGGCAATGATACAGTTATAATTGCTTGTTTTCATTGTAACTAATTAATGTACTTATACAAAATAGAAACTGATTGGTAAGACAAAAACTTCACAGAGTGAAGTTTAGAAGCCGGCCTAATGTGGCCATATGCATGGTACACCTGCATATATGCGGTGGAAACTAGATGGAGGAAAACTTCACAGGGGGGAAGTTGGAAATGGCATAGAATAGGAAATATACTGAATAAGAAACCACATGCCAGTGTATCCCCTTCCCAATGTGTCCAGATGAGGTGAGCCAGCCCTTGGGGTAGGTCTGGGGCCGGATAGATAATGTGGTGCAAAACCTGTTCCTAAATTCACAAGAATATTCGTGAGTGTTCTTCTAGGTGAATAGAACATTGGTGTAAAGTTGCATCCTGCTCTGGAAATGGTTGGAGGAGATATTCCAGTTTTGGTGTAGAAGATATGTATAAAATGACTCAATGATGCCTGGTTCTAACAAAGCTTGCACATTTTGCCTCTATCCATCAATCCAGTCCTTCTCAACATTCACTCACCAGATGTCCTCTCAAGGGAGTAATCAGGTCTTATTTCAGCAGGAAGAAGATGCGTGAGTACCCTAAACTGTTTGGTTTCAAGGAAATTTATGATCTGAACAGTTTGGCTGAGAACTATTCTGTGATTGTTGGGTTGAATAAGTTCAGTAGTAATTTTACGTAGACCTTGTTGTGACCTCACTATTTAAAATAGCACTCCTGGTTTATGACACACTCCTCACATTCCATTTTGAGACAAAACACATCTGGAGGCAGAAGCTTAGATTAGGATCAGTCCTGTATATTTTGGCTCTCTATGCAGGGCTCATCTTCTTCATGGCCACCTCAATCATTGACATTTTCGGCCAAAATCTATCCATGAAGGTGAGCAGTACTATGCCATGAATTGCAGAGAGTTCACATTCATACGGGTCTAGTAAGACTCTGATCATGTTTAACACAGAATCTAATGTCATCACAGTGCATGTAATGGTTTGGCTCCCTTTACTGCTGGTATTTCTGTTCTACCCCTGCTTGGAATCCAAGGTGACAATGGCCCTAATTTTCCATTCACAAATTCATTTATCTATTCTACCAGGGATTTTAATGGCACGGGCGTATGCTGTCTTGAAGCTTAAGAGACTGACTGCTGTGGTGTTTGGTCTTTTACTTATTGGAATTATTGGGTGTTTCTTGGTATGTATTACATGCTATGACTTTGTGATGACTAATGCATTTGTTCTGCGCTGCATAGTTTGTTGTAATGATAAACAAATGTGTAACAACTGAGATGGACCTGAAACAGTTGTCTTTGTGAGTTATGTTGATTGTATTCCTTCACATGTCTCTATTCACATGATTTTCAGATGTGAAGCATCCTTCGGTTCAATTCTGTTTAATGCTTATGCATTCTCTAGTGGCCACTATTGAGGATGCAATACTGATCCTTTTCGATACAGTTGTTGTTGCAGTGACACTTTTCAATTCCCTGGGAACCTTGAGGGAGTTAGAGGAGTTGAGAGAATCGCACACCAAGTCACTAACTCAGGTGTTCGTTGAGCAAAGTATGTTTCTCAGTGGTATAATACATTGTGGCTAGTTATTATAAAGGTGTGCTACGATATGGGTATCTAATTTTTAATTGTTATTCCAAATCCCCATCTAATTCACAGTCAGGTTCGTGCTCACAGTACCCCTAACATCAACCATCACAAACAAGGTATTTCTCAATAAAATCCTGCATAAAGTTGGCTGAGTAGTGATTATGACAGGTCTTAAGAGTAAATGATTCATTGGATATAACTGGTACAAATAAAACATTAATCAAATGTCAATAGCCTACTATTGCCAACATTCTTACTCCTCTGCAGGACAGGTAACAGCCATCAAATACAACTATTTGGGTGACTTGACTGTACCTCATATAGCCTGTCAATGATTATCATCTGTCGAATTCATTTAGACCTCCGAGAGAAGCATTCCCATTCTAATGGCACCCACTCTTCCTCTCATCCCATTGGCAGCTTCCATGCAGCTACACGACAGATGCATAATGCCATTATGTGTCAAGCCCATGATATCGAGCTCCAACTCACTTGGTACTACTGACCAACCAACCGACCTTTACCCATGATATTCTCACTACCACGGGGTTTCAGCTCGGCACATCCGGTACATTGTATAAACTATCTCTCCCACCTATCCCTTCCACCTCTTACTATTTTCCCATTTTACATCCATTTCCTTACCTGTCCTCCCCAGAGACACTTGATATCCACTTGTTATTTCTATCATGGCCCTATTGTTCTATTTTTGGCCATCCTCCATTGTTTTATTCTCATCCACTCCTTTGTTATTTTATTCTCAGCCATACTCTATTATTCTATTCTTGCCTACATTCTTTATTCTATTCTTGATCACTGAACAATACCTCCACATGGTTTTTCATACCTCATTGTTCTCCATTCCCTATGCCACCCTGTTCCACATCTTGCTTCTTAACCCATATAGGTAGTGTATGTATGTAGATAGTTCCTCACTCAGAATATCAACTTGGTTCAGACCCTCTCATCCACCTCTCCCCTGTTCAAGTCCTCCACTCAGAGCCAATGCCCTCAGTACCCTCACAAGCATAGCCCCCATCCAAATTAGTGGCACGCATGGAACAGCAGGGCGCAACGCATGAGCATGTTGAAGCCTAGCCACCCCGAACAGTCTGCAGGACTTAACTGACTTCTCGGCTTTACCAGACCTTAACATCACTGAGTCAATTGATACTGGGTTCCCCTCATCAAATGAAATTGAGCTCGAGGACCTCCCCGCTTCCAATACAGACAGGATTGACCTTGAAGAGTATCCATGGGGCGGGAGGAGTTTGGGAGAGATAGAGAACATGGCTCCAGCAGGATCGCAAAATGCGGGTAAGCTTGATTCGCTATTTCAGCTATGGTGGGTTGTTCCAGTTATCTGTGATGATTCAATTTTGTTTGCAGATGCCATTGAAACAACATAGACATTGAAAAAAACATCGACGTTCATATACTAGGGAATCAAGTGATAGTATTCGCTGGGAGCTCAGGATGTCATCCTAGAATATATAATTATGGTTGTGCCGAGTGATCATTTGATGTAGACGGTTGTTTGTGATTATACTGTGATTACTGTAATTTATACTAAAGAAGTCACCGAATTGTATCTGATGTAGGCTCTTTCTTACCTCGATCAATTGGTCTGAGGATTGAACAAATACAGAAATAAGCAAACATATGCTACATGTTTCTTATGGACTCAATCCAGCCTCAGCTGGGGTAATGGGGAGAGCCACAGGCTTGTAAATCAAGGCAAGTCGTAAAGTTGTACATTGTTGTAAATGTGTGGTTTTTCACCCGAAGCAGTAATGCTGTCACCATGTCACACTAGATAGTTTTCGATTGTTTTCACCTTTTTTTAGCATGACTTGTACAAGTCTACAGCCCCATTCTGCACTTCGAAACATCAATTTCACTCCTCTTTAAGCTTGGTTGCTGTGCAATTCATGCCGACTTGTGAAACCCTGTTTCATGATAGTTACGTTATCGTGTTAGTTGCTATTGTAATCTCTGGGTCTCCATCAACCTTCTACAAGATTTTCCTCTTCCAACATTCACACAACACCACATGCACACTCAGATTGAGGATATATCACCCAGAAATTGAGGTCTCGAGGATAAACATGCCACGGAGGCTATTAAATGAAAACATCCAGATATCTTAATGTGATACCCCAAAGACGCCAATCTGAAATATAAACCAAATATTCTGCACCACTCAATAGACAGTTTTCCCCAGGATATGCACTGGATGGGCTTGCATCCTATGTATACTCCTAGTACTAGAACGGATCCATATCTTTCATTCAAGGTATTGTTCTCAGAATATCAAGATTTGTTTGAGCTGAAATCTGTCAGGCCTCAGTACTACCCATGGTATGGTTGGGACCAGCCAAGTCCTGCAGGCCAGTTGGGGTGGCTTGGCTTCAACATACTTGTGTGTTGCGCCCTGCCTCCTGTGCATGCCACTAACTTATAACGGAAAAGATACTCAGGTGGATGCCGAGGGTGTTGGCCCAAGTAAGGACTTCTGAACAGAAGGAGGGGAGTAGGGTGGTGTAAACCTAGTGTCAAGTCCACGTACCGAGGTCCCGATTATTCGCCAGTGCCGACCAAACAACCATCCTATGCCCATGTGCAAGTGTCCACACAGCATGCATAACACTTGGTACACCGGTCTCGGCTCGGTGCATCCACCACCCACATTCCTTGGTCCATCCCACCTCGGGACTTCCTGTCCTTGTACTATCCTCGGTTACCGACCTTCTCTTATAGTCTGGCACCTCCTATTGTCCTATCTTCGGGCACATTCTATTATCCTGTCTTTTATTGTTCTATCCCCGCTTTGCATTTCTTGTTCTAATTTTGTTCGTTGTGGACAATGACCACATGCTCTACATACCTTGTTGTCCTACATTCCTTATTCCACATGTCGCTTCTTAACCTATATAAGTAGGACATGGATGTACATACTTCCTCATTCTGGGTATCGACTAGGCTTAGGCCCTTCTACCTTCTTCTCTTCTGTTAAGTCCTCGACTCGGGCCGGCATCTTCAGCATCCCCCTGAGTATCTGTCTGTTGCAAATACAGTGGCAAGCACAGCAAGTAGGGCGCAATGCACGAGTACGTTGAAGCCAACGCCACTACTCTTGGCCTGCAGGACTTGGCCATAGTCTTCCCGACCTTTCGACAACACCCCTCGGCAGTACCGAAGTCCGTCAGTATCCGACTCCTGACACCTAGTTGATACTCAGACTGAGGAACTATGTACATGCATCTGCTACTTATATAGGCTGAGAGGTGGAATGTGGAATAAGGGTGGCATAAGACATGGAGAAAAGAATAAGGTATGAAGACCATGTGGAGGTGTTATGGCCCATGCTGCCAATAAACCCACATTAAACCCTACAACCACCTGCACTGTTTCCGGGACCTTTCCGATTGACCCAAAGCCTAATAACCGCTTTCTGAATCCCAATGTATCAATCCGAGGTTCCATGTTTCCAAACCTCTGAAGATTTCGAAGCCAAGGTTCCGCTCCTTTGATAAACAATATGCAGGATAATCGCGTACCTCACTCTCTTGTTTTTCATTCTGTATTGCCCCTTTTACTCTCTTCCCCCCCTTGTCTTTACTCGGCAAAAGGTAGTACAAGACTAAATACATGTATATAAGTCACCAGTCAACTGGACTATTTGCCAGTATGAATATCGACTTAATTCTGCATCATAGTTTCTGATTCAGTTCCGGTAACTTTTCTGAGTTTCCAAAATTAGGGACAGATGATCAAGGAGGGCGCAACACATAAGTTGAAGCCAAGTCCCTGCGACCTCTAACCACTCGTACCACCCCATACCATGAACAGTCCTAAGACCCCTGGCGCTTCCCGTCTTTCTGTCCCCATTCCGATTCTGATAGTGAAACCACAACCTTTAGTCCCTCCACCTCCAGAGTACAAACCCCCTTTGGAAATCATTCGGAACCCTCTGGAAACCCTTCTGGAAGCCTCTAGCTAAGCGCCGACATGCAGATTTAACAGGAGGTATTTTCCACAGTGATCTAGAATAGAATAATGCGAGAGTAAGACAATGAAATGTGACCAATAATAGGCAGGGGAGATTGTGGGAAAGAATAGAACAATAAGGAATGGCCGAGATATAAAACAATAGGGCCGCGAGTAAGTGGCAATGAATAGTGAATGTCCCGAGGGTAAGCAGGTAAGGGAAAGGACAGGGAGTGTAAGGATGATAAAGAATAGGAGGGTGGGGTAAGGATAATGAACCAGATGATGAACCGAGTATACCGAGCTGAAACCATGCACCATGAGGGATGATATGAATAAGGGTCGGTCGGTCGGTACTGCCGAGTAAGTCAGAGCATGGTGTGTGGTCGTGACAGTATCCCCCCTCTAGTGGCTGAACCCATGAAGCCAATAGGCAGTATGAGGTTTGCGAGTATGGGTGAGGGCTGGAGGCGGCAACTGTCTTGGAGGGGGCCGTGAATAGAGGTGGGTGGTGGAGGCCCCCTAGGCTGGATGGTGTTTTTTATCGTGCTCGTGACAGCCCATTAGAACAGAAGGGCCTTTTGTTGGGAATCAGTGGGTCAGGTTAGCCGATCCTGATATAGGTTGGTGGCCCCGCATGAGTAGTTTTTAGCAGGGCCAACGGGTGGATGCCCGGAAAGATGGTCTGACCTGGGTTCAAGAAGGTTCAGGTGAGGATGAAGTAGGATGGAGGAAGGGAAGGAAAATGAGAAAGAAGAGAAGAGAGCATGTTTTGGTAAAGACTAAAATGAAAAATAGATGTAGAAAAAGGAAAATGGTGGTGGAGAGGAGGCATATAGGAGCCCTTAGTTGGGTTCTAGAGGCCATGGGCCTGGTTTATCGGGATAGGCAAGGTGGAATTCTGCTACAATCTTGGGAGCATTACCGAGTTCGGTTACTACTAACCAAGATGTTTCATCTTCAGTGCCTTTGTAACCTGTCCAATGGACAAGGTAAAGCAGGGGGCAAGGCCTGTGTAAGGGCAACCTACTTGGGTACTGATTCCAGTACCTGCTGGGAGACCAACAGCGGGACACCACCCAGCCCTGTGACCTACCCAGGGCCTAACCCAGGGACTCGAACCCTAAGTTTACCCACAGGCACTACCAGACACTGGCAGGGAGGTCCAGAAGTAAGTATATAGAAGGCAACGTAGCTAAATACATGCGAGCTGCTTATCTGGCAGGGAAGTCCAGAAGAGAACAACCAAAGGACCCCCTTACCTAAGCAGCAACTATATAGCTACAGCAACTGTGACATAACAAACCTGTCACAGTCGGCAAAGAAGACAATAGAAGATTAAGGGGAAGGGATTACAGCAAACATATGAAAAGGGAAGATAGAGAAATGATTAAAGAAGTAATATAAGCAAAGGGATAAGAGAAATGAAGGAGATAAAAGGAATAAAAGGAAGGAAAAGAGGAATAAACCGGTAGTCCCCTGACAGCCTGTGTCTTCGGTCGGTTTTTGAGTCAAGGATTTCGGCGATTTCGTACTCGATTTCTCCATCAATTTCAACAGCAGGAGGCAGAGGCTAAACTCGATCGGGTATGGTATTGGGGGTAGAGGGTTCAAGCATCAAAACATGGAAGACCGGGTGTACTGCCCGCATAGAGTTGGGTAGACGGAGGGTATAGGAATGTGTGCCAACTCAAGCTATTACTTTGAAGGGGCGGAGATATTTCTCCGCTAGTTTCTTGGAGGGTCGAGTGGTGCAGAAGAATTGGGCTTTGACAAATACCAAAGTTCTGACCAGAAACTTGGGAGCGGCGAGTCTACGGGAGTCTGCCAAGGCTTGATATTGTGATTGGGCGTGGCTAATTTGTTTTTTCAGAGCTCCATGGAGCTGATCTAGATCTACGGTGAATTCGCGCACTCGAGAGGAGGCAAGGTTGCATTTGGGGTGTACAGTGAGGTTCGGGTGATGTCCCTTATTGGCAAAGAAGGGAGAGATGCTCGTGGTGGCATTTGGAGTGTTATTGTAGGCAAATTCAGCTAGTGGCAACAATTCGGACCCATTTTCCTGTTGGTAGTTGCAGTAGACTCGAAGGTACTGTTCCAGCATCTGGTTTACTCATTTGGTTTGGCCGTCAGCTTCTGGGTGGTAGCCTGAGGTGAAGTGTAGGTGCATATCGAGAGCTTTTCCGAGTGACCTGAATAAGTGGGAGACAAACTCACTTCCACGGTCAGATGTTACATGACTCGGTACACTGTGCTTGGAGAAGATGTGAAGTACAAACAGTTTAGCCAATTCGGTAGAAGTGATTGTATCAACTGTAGGAATGAAGATACTCTGTTTGGTGAGTCTGCAAACTATCACTAGTATCGATGTGAAACCTGAGGACTGAGGAAGTTGCTCAATAAAATCCATGGATATGGAATTCCATGGTCATTTGGGAATGGGGAGTTGTTTTAGGAAGCCATAGGGTTTGTGACGCTGCAATTTTGAACGCATACAAGTGGTGCAGGATTTTCAGAAGTCAATGACCGAGGTGTGTAAGCCTGGCCAGATGTATTTGCCGCGGACCAGGGCTAGTGTTTTGTTACCGAAATGTCCTGAGAGGACATGGTCATGCTTGTATTGTAGAACGCATAGTCTGAGGTTGTTGGTGTTGGGGACATAGATCCAGTTGTCTAACCGAAAGAAACCGTCTGGGGTTTGCATCCATCTTGGGTTTGGTGTTTCGGGAGTGCCAAGATGGGGCATTGCCGTTGGGTTGGTCGAGAGGGCTGAATGTATGTCGGAATGGAGTTTTTCTGAGTCCATGATGATGCTTGCTCGTAGGGTTGGAATGATAAGTTGCATCGCTCTAAGGGATTCCACTAATTGAGTAGTTGTAAAGATTGATCGGAGGTTTTGGAGGTTGATGGTGCTGTAGTTGTTACCCCCCTCTTTAGGGTAGACATCCCATTGTCTAGTTAATGTGTCAGGTTTTGTACCGAGTTTGCCGGGATGGAAATGGATAGTGATATTAAATTAGCAGAGGTATTCGGACCATCGCACCTGTCTCCATGTCAGGACTTTAGTGGTGGAGAAATATTCAAGGTTTTTGTGGTCAGTGACGACATCTACGGGGTCGGCAGAGCCTACCAGGTAGTGCCACCAATGCTTGAATGCCTCAAAGATTGATAAGATTTCCTTGTCATGAACATCGTAGTTTAGCTTAGGAGTGGTAAAGGTGCAGGAATGAAATGCAACGGGATGAATCTTGCCTTCTGAATTGATAATGGAAAGGATTGCCATAAGGGCATAATCTGAAGCATCGGTTTCCATGACTAGGGGTAAGTCTGGTTCCCAGTGATGCAGGATTGGTGCTGAGGTGAAGGCTGTTTTGAACAGGTCGAAGGACTTTTGACAGTCCTCGGTCCAAGCCCATGTCATGCCTTTACATGTCAGCCAAGTAAGGGGTATGGTTATATCTGAATAGTTCAAAATGAAGTGATGGTAGAAATTGGCAAAACCTAGGAAGGATTGGATGTCCTTGACTTTCCTCAGTTCAGGCCATTCATGGATGGTTTTGACCTTGTCATCAGACATGGTGAGGCTGTTGGTATGTAGGATGTAGCTAAGGAATTTGCCTGTGTCTTTGTGCCATTTGCATTTGCTGGCCTTGCCGAATAAGCTGTTTTTTCTGAGTCAGCGGAGCACTTCTCGGATATGTTCTTGGTGTTCCTCAAGTGAGTCTGAATAAATTAGTATGTCATCTATGTAGGCGACAGCACAATGGTCTATCAGGTCACTGAGAATGTCATTCATGAACCTCTGAAAGGCCACAGGGGCGTTGGAGAGGCCAAACGGCATGACTAGCCATTCATAGGACCCGTACTGGGTCTTAAAGGCAGTCTTCCATTCTTCTCCTTCAGCAATTCAGATCAGATGGTACATGGGCCAAAGGTCGATTTTTGTATAGATTCAAGCTTTTTGGGGGGCATCTAGTAGGTCAGTGACTAGAGGGATAGGGTACCGGTCCTTCTTGGTCACTTTGTTTAGTGCTTAAAAATCCACGCATAGCCAAAGGGAGCCGTCTTTCTTTCAGACAAATAAGATTGGTGCTCCATGCAGGGAATGGGAGGCCCTGATAAACCCCATGTTCAGGTGTTCATCGATGAATTCGTGCAGGGTTTCTAGTTCTGATTGTGATAACGAGTATAGGGTTTCTAGTTCTGATTGTGATAACGAGTATAGGGGTGGATGAGGCATCTTGGTGCCATCTTCCAGGGTGATCATAAGATCATAGGGTTGGTGGGGTCCTAGAGTGTCAGCTTTTGTTTTGCTGAAAACATCAGCAAATTCGTGATACTCTTTTGGGACGTTTTCCAGGTCGACCGGATCGGGGGGAATGGACAGAACGGATGGGGCCTTGGCCAATCGTGCCAAAACGGCATCAATGGCCAAAAGGTCCAGACAGAAAACTTGTGAACCTTCTAGTTTACAGGCTCGCGCAAAGGCAGCTGCATTGACTAGGGCTATCCGCAGGGCTTCAAATTTTGGAGAGGATCCTGGTTGAGGCCATGAAGCAGCAGCAGGTGCCAGCTGAACCGAAGGCTTTGGGACACACCTAGAGTCATTAGCAGTTTTTCGGAACGTAATACTGCCCAATGCCCAATCAATCAATGGATTGTAGTGGGTGAGCCAGTTGCGACCGAGTACTACCAATACAGACGAATCCAGTGACGTGACATACATACAGATGGACTGTAGTTGTCCTGACGGAAATTTGATTGGTAGTTCTACAGATTCAGTAATAACCAAGTTAGTAGTGCCATCAAATAGTTTAAGGGGAATTGAACCCATGGAAGTGGTGGGGATCTTATGTTCCCGAACATAGGAGGATTCTATGAAGCAGTGAGTAGAGCCTGAATCGATCAGACATTTAAGAGGGGTTGCCGAGGAACTCAGGATCAAAACAGAAGATAGAGGGATTACTGAAGAATTAGTATTAAGAAGAGCAGAAACATTAAGCTTAACCTCAGTTCCAGCACCTTCCAAGTTGATGCATCCCCTGGTGCTCTGGGGAGCCAAAGAGTTGCTGATTAGTTATTTTGACTCGTTCACCTCCACTGATTTCTCAGTTTTGATGTCTGAGGCGCTAGTCACCTCATGGGTGGTAGATCTGGATTGTAGGGGCATAATCCTTAAGCGGTAAGGGGCACAGGAGGTAGTGGGAGTCTGAGTATACTGTCAGGCCTCGGTACTACCGATGGTATGGTCGGGACCAGCCAAGTCCTGCAGGCCAGTTGGGGTGGCTTGGCTTCAACATACTCGTGCGTTGCGCCCTGCCTCCTGTGTTATAGGAGATGGGGGAGAACGCTGGTGTGTTTGAGCCTCTAATGGAAAAATTTGTATGGACACATTTTCTGGTCAACAATATCAGTAATGACAAAGAATTCGATATCGATGATTTCCATGACCTCGTGTTTGAAATCCAAGTGTGCGCGCTTCCCATCTTGATACGAGACGAGTTCTAAATTGACCTGACGATAACAGTGACTGCCAAGGATTAGAACACGAGCTCAGCATGCACAAGGAACAGCTTCAACTTCACCACTTCATAACCTCGGGTAAACTGAAGGCGAGGCAGAACAGTATCGACGAAGATCTCAAGATGGTTATCAATAAATTGTTAAGTCCACGTGTCAGGCGCTTAGCTAGTACTTCCAAAGGGGCTATCCCGGTTAGTGTGGAGGTCCGTAACAGGGCCGAGGACTGAAGGTGGAGTCGGATGGACTACGGATGGAGGTGGAAGTGCCAGGAGCTTAGGGTTGGTCGCGGAATGGTTCAATCCGGCCACTGAGGTGTTCGAGGTCAAAGGGACTTGGCTTCAACTTATGTGTTGCACCCTCCTGGATTGTCTGTCCCTAATTTTGGAGAGGGGATGGGAGTTTACCGGAAATGAATCTGAAACTAGGTGGGGAGACTAAATCGATATTCGTACTAGCAAACAGTCCAGTCGACTGGCAGACTATATACATATGACTATCCTTGTACTATCTTTGCCGGTCATAAAACAAGAAGAAAGGGAGCACAAGGGGTCAATAGTAAAGAAGAACAAGGGAGTAAGGTATGCAATAAACTGGTGCGTCGGTTATCAAGATGCAAAACCTTGGTCACAGGAATCGGGATCGGACTAGCAGGGGTTCGGAAGGACGTCACGGGAACAGGAACCACGGAGGGTGATCATCCGTCCTTTGGTGGTCGGGGAGGTTTCGGAAATGGGGGTGGGTGATTGTAGGGGTTGGTATGGGTTTGTTGGGGGCATGGGACGTAACATAAATCCCAAGTATGGAGATGTTATAGAGTTGGAAATAGAATGATGGTATGGACATTTCTTATTCTATTTTTAGGTGAGTCTGCAAATCAAGACGGAAGAGGAAGTATGTGTTCTGAAGATCGAGGTCCAGAAAATGCTGGAGCAGGACAAAGACGAGAAGGTGGTTGAGAAGATCCACAAGGATGGGATCATAAAGTTGGAATGGAAGGATATTATAGGTTTGTACACTCTCCTCCTCTTCGCCATGTTGAAATAAATTGACGCATTATTCCAACATAAGTTCAAGAGTAAATCAATACTCCCATCCATGGTGTGCAGATTGTGGATTTCCCATCCTGTAAGCCAATAATCACCCACACGAACTTGGTAATTCTGATATTTATTGCATCCAATCAGCCAGTGTGAAGGACAGCATCTTGAGGTCATTCTCTGCCGGTGTAGCTGATGTATACATCCGGCAAACCACTGGTATCATAGACACCTCAAACACCCCTGCCCAGGGTGCCCCGTAAGCAGTCCATGCACTGGCACATTATTCTAGCAGATGGTTTAATGTATTGCGATGAGGACAGACGATTTGGTTATGAGGTGGAAACTGTCCTAGTGCCGAACTAATTTGAGATCGACAATATCTGTTAGTGCCGCTCTACTCTCCGCCATCTCCAAATAACTTGACCCATTATCCCAATCCACAGTCGATGAGGATACTGTAGTCTTCCCCCCTATAATGCCAGACCCCCCAAATGGGACCTCCACAAAAGTGCTGCCGTTTCCGGGAAGCTCAACCACTCTACTTCCCACTCCTGGTGGCCACCCTGAACCATCCCGGTCTCGGAATAAACTAGCTGAATCTGGTAACTAATTCCAACCCCTGATTTT
This sequence comes from Gomphus sp. MG54, assembly GCA_003314385.1. Classification (NCBI taxonomy): domain Eukaryota; kingdom Fungi; phylum Basidiomycota; class Agaricomycetes; order Gomphales; family Gomphaceae; genus Gomphus; species Gomphus sp. MG54. The sequence continues at coordinate 9,136 of QLPG01012526.1, read as the reverse complement.
GTCTTTGGTGGGATCAAGAATATTCACTTATTTGCAGATATCTTGTCAATGGCTTTCAGTTGGCTTGAAACCCCTACCAGCAATGACATCAAAGTTGTTTCCAGCTTTTTACAGACCATGGATGTTCATGGTATAATTTCCTCCATAATTTGGTTGTAGTGTTCAATATCTCACAAATTTTGACAGATGATGCATGTGCCGTATATGAGCAGTTTGGCCTCCCTGAAGTTTTAGCTCTTACAGGGAAAGGTTGGCATACTGTGCACGGGCAAGGCACCGACATGCTATCAGCCATGATTGAAAAATGTACTATGGTCTCAGAGGAGATTCTCATCCAACTGGTTCAGCCCCTCAACAATCCATCAGTTACACAACAACTTTTCTATTGTTTGCCCTTGCTGTCAAATACGGTATTTTGTGTTTTATTTAGTGGGATGAAAGTTACATTAACATCATTTCAAGATAACAACCTGACCTCTCTACTTCTCCCCGGGGTCTTTGGTGAAGTGATGAGTTTCTTAACAAGCCACTTGAACCACGTGCAATGCTGCATTATTAGCATCATGGGGTCTTGTGTGGATGAAGGTAAGGTAGTCATTTGAACCATTAAGTGTATATGCAAATCAATCATCTAGAGGATTTTCGAAGAACAATTGCCAACTTGAACATATTCCCCATGATTGCTAATTTGCTTGTTGAAATCACAATCAGTTGTAGGATGTTCCACCTGCTACTTTGGTCAATAAAAAGATTCCTATGCTATGGTATGTTTTTGTTTTTGCTGTTCCTCCTTAACCTGTTAAGCATGTTGGGAGATAGATGAACTTCAAAGCCTGATCATACAGAGTGATATGATCTATTCCCTTTTGCAATTACAATCAGCCAAGAAACTCCCAGCTGAGTTTGAGGAACTCCTTTTGGATATTATTGCAGATGATAAGATGGTTATCTCATGATGCTTGAATATCATCACTATAGTTAACAAGTTTCCCTTAGAGCACATCTCGTTATCCTTACCCTCTTCCCCCAAACCATTTTCAGGGACCACTGTTGCTTCCTTCAAATGTGTCATTGGGGCACAAGAAGCTTTAGACAGAGTGTTGAAAGAAGAGAACACCCTCAAAACATTCCTCAGTTCTTACAAAATATCATCAGAAGATTACTTTGTTCAAGTTAGATTCAACACAGAGCTCTTGGATCATGGTGGAGGGCATCTGGAGGAAATATACCTTATATATTGGCAAGGAGCCTAAGGAACATGTGTTATCTACCCTGATCACAGGCATTGGAAGCCTTTTCACTCCTTTCCCCTGTGTGGTCTCAACTTTGGTGGACTCATATCATACACCTGATCCTTCTGGACTGCCACTTGGATTTGACAGCATTATTCTGGAAAGATGAGGTAGGCAACATCAACTTATGAGGCTGTCTAACAATTTAGATGCTTCGGGAACATCTGACCTGGAGTCCATTGAGAATGCTCCTAGAGAAGGAGATGCACCGGGACCTGGAATACCAAGAGGTGGGGATAACAATAGCCTTGGGGATGTTCCGAGTGGCAGAGACCCAACTGGGTCTGGAGGGTCTGATGGGGGGGATAATAGGTCATCCAGGAATCCCCCAGGGGCGGAGACAACAATAAGCCCAGTCGTTCTGGGGATGGAGCCAACAATGGGCCAAAAGACGACAGTTTGGATGGTGGAGGTGGCCATGGCCCTGCGGGTGTACTTGGCGCTCGTCTCCCCCAGGTTGTGGGCCGTAGTGTCAAGCCCCGGATACCAAGCCCTGGTTCACTCGGTAGTACCGACCGAACAACCCTTGCCTTTGAGTCCCACACACCAGTGACAAGGCATCCCTCACCAGTACATGGTCTCGGTCCGGTACATTCGGTTCATCATTTGGTTCACTTTCCTCATCCCATCCCCTCTATCCTTTGTCATTCTGTTATTCCCTGTCCTTCCCTTGCCTGCTTACCTTCAGGGCATTCACTCTTTGTTGTCACTTGGCAGTGGCACTATTGTTTTATGTTCAGCCACTCCCTATTGTTTTATGTTCTGCCACTCTCATTGTTCTATTCTCACTCACTCTTTTGTCCTCAGCCATACTTTATTGTTCTATTGTTGTTCACATTCCTTGTTCTATTCTTGATCTTTGTGGACAATACCTCCACATGATTCTTCATACCTTATTGTTCTCCATTCCTTGTGCCACTCTGTTCCACATCTCACTTATTAGCCTATATAAGTAGCCAATGTATGTAGATGGTTCTTTGTTCTGGAAATCAACTAGGTTTATGCCTTCTTGTCCTCCCCTCTCCTGTCCCAAGTCCTTTACCTGGGCCAACATTCTCGGCACTCTCCCAGGTATCCCTCTGTCCTAAATCGGAGGCATGCATGGGAAGTAGGGCGCAACGCATGAGCACGTTGAAGCCATGCCACTACTTCTAGCCTGCAGGACTTGGCCTTTACCCGTCCGACCCCTTCGGCTTTCCTGAGGCCTGTCAGTATGTACGGTGCCTGACACGTAGCCAACTTAAGGTATCTCTGACCAAGGCAGGAAATTCTTCAAATTTTCAAGAAGAATTCCAAATTTTCGTAATGCTTGCCAACCAAGCTATTGATGTGAGTTTTTCTTGTTTTTTCTGACACATGGTTTAATTGGGGGTACTGCGATAATAGGCTCAGTCAGGATAGCCTAGAATGCGTCCTTCGGTGTTATTGAAATTTCATCGCCTTGGGTTCTACACGAAGCCACACCTTGAGCATTCGTATCAATATCGGAGTGTTCATGTTAAAATGGACTCGCCTGACAAGGATGCATACATTACCGACTTTGGTCCTGACAAAACCAGTTCTGGTGGGGATACAATAAAGCACATCGATGGACAGCAATCATCAGCATCGGCCAGTTTAACGGCCGGATTTCCAAATGCTTTGACTGGTGTGTTTGGATTTAATCAGACAGTATCTCAGTCGCAGGAGACAACAAGGAACCTGTTGGGGGTTTACACATTTCCAGAGGACACAGGTGTCAGCTGGCATTACAATGTTGATCATGAAAGTTTCCAAAAAGGCAGTTTCGTGCTGGAGAAGGAGGAAAAAAGACCGTTTATAAAGTTTGATTTCAAATCTGGACAGATTGGAAAATTGGTCCAGGTAGAAATTTCGGGGTTTGGGGAAATGCCCTCAGAACCGACGAAAGGTATTAATCTGCTATCGATGTTCAAGAAGTCTCCCCCTCCTATGCTGAAGAATTTCTGCCACATGACGTTGATTACTCTCCCTACTAGTTTATCACAGGACGGGTCTTCCAAACTGTGGCTTACAGCACATTTGCCCTGTCCATTTACAAGAGTCTCTATGGATCCGCCAAAGATTGAATCTGAGCATGGGATTGAAATCAAAGGGAAAATGAGGAAAACTGATTCTCTTGATTGATGTATTATACTGAACCACAAGGAGAAGCAAATGGTTTGAAAGCCTACCTTCAGAAACGTGGATTTGATGTTTCAAAGATAAAAGCTAAGTGCACACCTGTTTGTCCTTTTGAAAGTCAAAGCTGCTATATGGCTCGACTGTTGTCACAGCAAGAAGACTTTACGGATAAGCCTTCTATGTGAAGAAGGGCGATGAGTGTAGGAAACAGTATTTCTGTCGTATACCAGACTCACTTTATCCTAAGGCTGACCAGGAGAGCCGAAAGCTGTGGATTGTTTCATGTAGATCTGCTTTCTCGTGTACCTATATCACGGATATGGTTTTTTTTTCAAACACACTGTACACTTTGTTCCTTTTCAGTGATAAGCTAACATTGTGCAACAGAAACTGTCAAATTCATCAGTATCTGGTGCAGTTTCAAGAAATGGGTTCACTATGAAAACATTTGTTTGTAACAATGGTGTTAATGTTCACTGATGGTATGTTCTCTGGCGAGCTTATTCAAGAGAATCTTGGGATTGAAAACCAGCATGGTGATGTGCCTATCAATTGTTGAAAACATTGTTTGGCTTACTCCTTCAGACAAGGTGAGTTGAGTTGACCAGTGATACATTTATACGGCTGTTATGTAAGTGCCACCGGTTTGATGATAACAGACGTTTCAAGCTTCTTGCACCCTCTGATTTGCCACTTGTTGCTGGATGTTAGGGGGTGGTGTTGATACATGTTGAGGGAATCACATCTTGAATTCCTCTAACAATGTGTGTCCGAAGGTGATTCAAGGCTATTAGGTGGGAGATCGGAACTTTGACACAACGCAGAAGAATTGACATTTACTGTAAGGCTATATCAAATACTTGATATCATGTTTCATGAATGACTTCTGTTGTGTTCCTGCCACTACATATCATCTATTATCAAGTGAGACCGTGCCAGAGATAGTATCTTGGTCAGTTCCATCAACATCTTTTTGGTTCACCTAGTGTAGTTGGGTGAGGCAGATTAGACTCCTGTGGGGTTTTCCCACAGTATAATATTAGGAAATGGGCTGGATAAATAGAGAAATATTCCAATATATTTTTTGGTGTTTTTATGTGTATTTATTGTTAGGGAAACTATTGCTCTATGGCAATTCTCCTGGGAGTTGAGTCCTGGGTTTTGCCTCCACTTAGGCACCTTTCCGGGAAACTGGCCTGGGTGCCAAAGCGCCGGTTGATGGAATTGTGGTCCTCCCACAAGGTAGAAATAATAGGTAGTGCAATATAAAAAGAGTATTTGGTATTGGGAACTTAGCTATCGATCCAGGTATTAGTACGACAAGTAATTAGTGTTTTTGTCTGGAATAGGAAAGTGCAATGTCTGGCGCTTAACCTTTGAGTGCGGATGATAGTTTTGAGTGTAGTTCAAGAATTAATGGGAATGACAATGTAGAAAAGGGAATTTCTTGTTCTCTATTGTTTCGCTAGGTTGTTAAGTCCACGTGTCAGGCGCTTAGCTAGTACTTCCGAAGGGATTTTCCCGGTTAGTGCGAAGGTCCGTAACGGGGTCGAAGACCGAGACGGAGTTGGACAGACTACGGACAGGGACGGAGGCGCCGGAAACTTAGGGTAGGTTGCGGAATAGTTCAATCCGGTCACTGAGATGTTCGAGACCGAAGGGACTTGGCTTCAACTTATGTGTTGCGCCCTCCTCGATCGTCTGTCCCTAATTTCGGAGAGGAGACGGAGGTTCACCGGAGTGAGTCGGAACTGGGTGGACTAAGATGATATTCGTACTGTCGAACAGTCTAGTCAACTGGGAGACTATATACATGCGACTGTGTTTGTACTATCTTTTGCCGGTCATAAAACAAGGGAAAAGGAAGTACAAGGGGGTCAATATAAAAGAGAGAACAAGGGAGCGAGGTACGCAATAGTCCTGCGCGTCGGTTATCAAAGTATTGAGTCTCGGTCAGGGATGGACTCGGAGATGGTGTCTCGGTCGTGATGGGAACGGAAGCGGAAAGTGGACTCCGGGTCGGACTTGTCGGGAACGGAGATTACGGAAAACAATCCTTTGTCCTTTCGGTCGGAAAGGTCTCGGAATAAGGAGGGGTGGTTGCGGGGGTTAGTGTGGGTTGTTGAAGGTATGGGCTATAACATAGATACATCTAGATACTTATAGGAAAAAGAAAAGCTATGCAATGTGAAAACTTATCAGAATGTGACCAGAGGCCGTTCTGATACGGCCGGGTGCGTGATGGAATGTGGGTACATGGGCAAGGAAAAAGATTTGGGCTGTGCCCTGGAAAAAGATAGAAGAAATGAAAAAACAAACATATTAAAATTCTGTGCCCATCAATGATATTCCTTCCATCAGCCTTGAAGAACAATTTAGGCCTTGTATCAGGTGCCAGGCCAAGTAGATGGTATTCATCCAAAAACATCCCTAAAATTGCGAAAATATTCCTGTAGCTTCTTTGTATGGTCGTGAGAAGTTTCCCCTTGAGGGGAATAGAATTGGGGGAGATATTTGGGTTTTAGTGTTGAAATGAACAGGAAAATATGTATAACCACTCAAAAAATTCCATTGGTTCTAACACCTAGCAATGACTCTCATAAAGCTTGCACATTCTGCTTCTATCCACCAACCTCTCATTCCAACACACAATTCAGTCCTTCTCGACATTCACTGACCAAATGTCTGCTCAACAGAGTAATCAAGTCCTCATCCAGGAGGCAACAGATTCGTGAGTACGTTAAACTGTTCGGTTTCGAGGAAATTTATCATGTGAACAGGTTTGCTTTGAACTCTGTCAAGACTGCCGCCTTGAGTAATTACAGAAATAATTTCATGTGGCCCTAGTAGTGGTCTCACTGTTTCAAATCGCACACTTGGTTTACGACACACTCCTCACGCTCAGTTGTGAGAGAAAACATATCTGGAAGAGGCAGCTTAGACTAAAATCAGTCTTTTATTTTGTGGCTCGCTATGCACTCGCCATCAACTTCATGATAGACTCAACATTCAGCACTCTCCTCCCAAACGCAGCTATCAAGGTTAGTAATTCATTGCCATGGATTACAAAGGGTTCATATTCATTCGGGTCTAGTGAGACTCTCGTGGTGTTTACCACGAATGGTGCTGCCAGCGGAAATCAATTGATCGGCATGCGCATATCCTATAAGAAGTACACCCTCCGTATACAAGGTGGCTAAATATCCTGCGGGAAGCCGGGTCACAACTTGCAGATAACTGTTACATGCCGGTAGACCCTTGAGCAAGTCCTTTCGGCGATCCCCTCTTCGAAATCGTTTCCTCGGTCTTCCTCTGTTTAGCTTTGTGACGACTCAAACGGGTGAGGAATTACAAAGCAAATGTGACTTACTCATTCAGCTACGTCACACTCAAGCCGTGTATCTGATGTGAGCCACAAAACAAGTCACCGCTTCGACTTCGATTAACTATCGTTATAAACTACACTACAGCTTTGGGTGGGCTGAACCAGATGAGATTAGATTCACGACCTCGGCAAGCGGCGCAAGGAACAGAAGCAATTTCACAGCTTCATAACCTCTGATAGTTGTATCTCAGTTGTAAAGTTTGGGTCTACATATAATCTTTGCCGTTGGGGGAAACACTCTAGGAAGTCGCACGCCTTGAGAACATTCGAACAAACAGTGCTAGATATGATCAGGCAATTCTTTCATAAGATAAATCTCCCAAATTGTCTTCAGGACTGGCTTCCTATGAGGGTAAAAAAGCAATGAAATCGGACAATTATTTTCAGCATGTAGTAATATAAGAGATTATCCACTAACCCATGAAGACCGGCGATTTCCCCTGACTGTAGGAAAAACGGCCTGACTGTATAGAATTATAATGCTGGGCAGAAGGGAAATATAGAATGATTGACTAGTAGCCACCGTACATATTACCAGTTACTTGGAGTCGGTATCAGTGTTCAAGTAGAACTTTAGTAACCTTGTGTTACGGAAAGTTCGCAAAGACCAACGTACTTAAATAATAGCTCCCAGGTCTAACACTTGAAAGCCGGGTTTCGCGATTCGAAATGTTCGTCATAATCGGGACTTCAGATTCAGAACCTACACCTCGTTTGTATCAAAACATATCCGCATACCAGATGTGAAGTTCTTTTTGCGTGTACGTCACGATTAAAGAATGGAATTGGCTTGGAGTGGGTGCGAGGCCGGGCGATGGCTTGGCAGTGTGATTTTCCTCGTAATTCTGGCATCTAGTTAACCACTTGTTTGATCCTCGGCCCTTGCTCAGCGTCTCCAAAATTTCAACAGAGGTCCAGTTAAGTTGATATGATGACGGCCCTCGGGCACCGGGTCCTCAGAGTCACCATATTCTGAAGGAAGCGAGGAAACAGGAGCAGAGTGGACAGCGTGGATGTAATCATCTTATAGCGGGACATAGGGCTAGGAAACCGCTGTCATTAGAAATCCAGATGAAGCCTCTTGTATATCTAAATGCTCTTAGTCTCCAGTATGATCCATTGGATAGTGTGTCCCCGATAGCCAAGAGATGTATTAAACTTGACAACCAGGGTTTGACCAAAATAAAATTACAAAGCCCCGAACACATGATCGATGAGACACAAAGCAAGTAAGATGATATACAGATCCCCGGAGACAATTTGAACGATGATGTACAAAGCTCCAGACACACGAGAAAGATCAAACAGACTACCAAGAAATATATCTACAGGACAAGTGTGATTTGCGCACACAGTCGGCTATTTGGTCCAGCGAACCTGTGGTTGAGTTTAGCAAACAGTTTGAACATTGTCCGATAACGGCTTACTGGAGATGTTGTCTGACATTGTTCAAGAACTGGTATGTTACTGGCCCTGTGCCTAGCCTGTAAGGGCTAAACAGGGCTGGGCGGCGGAGTTGGGAGGTGGAATCAAGTATTACCAAGGTTCCCTAAGTCATCTACAATTCCGTTGGGCGATGAATGCTAAAGTCCTGGGCGGTGTCTTCTTCAAGTGAATTATTGGACCGCAGGAGGTGCATCCGAAGCGTCCCAAGAGATGTTTGATACCAATCTTTTGGTCTGGTCTGGTGCTTGAGCAATACCATTATATTTTGGCCTATGATACATTGAAAAAATGAACATACTTTTTGGTATCACGCGGCACTCGAAAGTGTCTCGACCAATGGGTGCCAGGGGGCCGCCAATGCAGGTAGTGACCGCACCTCATCGCTGTCTTCGGTGATGTCCATCATCTCGACATCTTCAATCCCTTTTCTCCAAGTGAACTATTGGACCGCAGGAGGTGCATCCGAAGTGCCCCAAGGCATGTTTGATACCAATCTTTTGGTCTGGTCTCATCCTTAAGTAATACCATTAGATCTTAGCCTGTGATACATTGAAACAATGGACATACTGATTGATATCACACGGCACTCCAAAGTGTGTTGACCATTGTGTGCCAGGGGGCCTCGGATGCAGGTAGCGGCTGCAACTCATCACTGTCTTCGGCGATGTCCATCATATCGAGGTCGATGTCCATCGCGTCGCTGTCTATCTGATCATAAGAAGGCGCGTGGAAAGAGGACCACGAGGAGCTCGGCGAAGAGGAAGATGAGCTCCATTCATCGTCTACGTCCATTGGGTCATAATCGGGACTCGGGTCCGCGATGAGGAGGAGGATCGGGACTGGTGATGATACCGGGGATGGAAGGAGGAGA
>QLPG01012520.1:0-26657 GCA_003314385.1 Gomphus sp. MG54 | reverse complement strand
GACCTTTTCAACAACCCCCTTCGGCAGTCCCGAAGTCCATCAGAATCCGGCTCCTGACAAAGTCGAAGGGGACAGCACAAAAACTTACCGTACATGACACCCCTCAGCACAATGGCATAGCCAAGTGACACACATTGGTTAGGTATCTATAATTGCAGCAAAGGATGTTGAGTTTACTGGCCTTACAAGCAAACAGTCACTGTGGAATGCAATATCTACTTTGACCCATCAGCTCCTCATATCGAGGGGGAGGATTGGCATGTAGTCAAAACAAAAACTGACTTACCAGTATCCAAACCGACTGTCACTGCTGCACCTCCAATCCCTGAAACAAATCCAACTGATTCTGAGAGTGAGACACCTGCAAAATGAATACACAAACCCAGTCAGCACATCTGGGACATTATACAGTAACTCACAAAACTGAGTCAATGTTTGGTGCTTTTGGACTATTCATTGAATAGCTTTGAATGTAAAATATATATGAAAAAGGTGTTGGTGAATTAAAGAAGGAATCTGATCGGAGCTATGCAACCATTAAAAAATTATGTAATTCCGATCAGGGGTGATGAAGATATGGGCAATTCAAATCAAGGGCCCATGCTCTCAGTTTTGTGAGATGGTGTCAGAATAATCAGAATCTGATGCTGGACATGCTGGAGGGGATTAAATACCTTAATTTGAGTTCTCATGAAAGATAAGGTTACCATAGTAACCATCTATCAAGGGTTGTATGTTATATAATAGATGGAGCATCAGATTCTGATTGTTCTGACACCATCTCACAAAACTGAGTCAATGGGCCCTTGATTTGAATTGCCCATATCTTCATCACCCCTGAGCGGAAGTACATAATTTTTTAATAATTGCATATCCCTGATCAGATTATTTCTTTGATACACCAACACCTTTTTTATATATGTCTTACATTCAAAGCTATCCAATGAATAGTCCAAAAGCACCAAACATTGACTCAGTTTTGTGAGTCACTGTATGTGTTGCGCCCTCCCCGATCGTCTGTCCCTAATTTTGGAAAGTCGGAAAGTTTACTGGAAACAAATCGGAAACTAAAGGCACAGATTAAGTTGATATTCATACTGGCAAATAGTCCAGTTGACTGGGGTTATATACATGTATCTACTCCTTGTACTATCTACTTGCTGAGTAAAGACAAGGGGGGGAAGGGAGTACAAGGGGCCAATAGAAAGAAAAGAACAAGGGAGTGAGGTACACGATGATCCTGCACATCATTTATCAAAGGAGCAGAATCTTGGTTCTAGAATCGCAGAAGGTTTGGGATTGCAGAAACTTTGAATTGCTGTAATGGGATTGTGGAAAGCGGTCGTTCCAGAATTTACAGTCAGAAAGGTCCCAGAAAAGGTGCGGGTGGTTGTGGGGGCTAGAATGGTTTTATTGGGAGCATGGGCCATAACAATGGCACTAGAACTGGCCTAAACCTTTTGGTAGACTTTGAAAAATACACTACTACCCATTTCCTCACCGACACCCCACTGACGTAGCAAATTGATGCCAAATCAGAACTGCGCACCCATATCACTGCTGCTGGTATCCCTATCAGCGACTCGCTCCACATCCTCCTTCTTCTCCAATCGCTCCCTGACATGTATGAAGTGGTCAAGCAGACCCTTCTTGCTACGATTGACTTCAGTACCCCAAATGTTGCCACCATCGCAAATGTGCGATCCCACATTTTGTCAGAAGAACTATGCCAAGGAACATCCCCTAGCATTAGTACTATAAAAAGGGGCGCCAAACCTCCTAAAGACAAATGCAATTATTGTGGTGGAACAGGACATTGGGAGGTGGACTGTCGGCAAAAACAATGTGGTCTCTCACATGAAGAAGCACAAGCTGAGCAAAAAGGGAAGGACAAAAAAGGAAAAGATAGAAAAGGAAAAGAGACAGGAAAAAGTGATCAAAACACTGTGTCGGTCAGTGCAATTATAACAGAAACTCCTGACCCCCCTCCCGGTAGTACAAGCGATGTACCTACCACAGCTGCCTCCAAAACCATCTGCTTCTATGTTGCATGTGATAACAAATGGATGTTAGACTCAGGATGTACTTACCACATTATGTCTGACAGGAATGATTTTACCACATATCGTCTCCTCCTCACTGCACAAACTGCATGGTTCACCGATCGAAAATCCTACACAACATACATTGGCATAGGTACCATAAAAGGAACTACACAGGTCAGAGGAGGAACAAAATCGATCATTCTCGAAAATGTTCTTCATTCCCCAGACATTGCCAGTTGATTTTTCTCTATTCTCAAGGTCGGCAAGAAAGGCTATCTTACCACCTTCTCTGGGCATGGTACAATGGTAATGAAAGACAATACTATCTGTCTAGAAGCTAAGGTCCAAGGCAATCACTATTGGATGACAATCTCATCCCCATCTGTCTCATCAGTGCAATTGCCACAAAAATATCCTTAGAGATGCTTCATGCACACTTAGGTCACTTCTCCTGGTTGTCACTTCAATGCCTCTCTGATAGTATCAACCCATCAAAGAAACACATACTTTCAACTTGTGAGGGATGCCTCCTAGGCAAATCAATACAACAGAAACTTCCTGTGTCACCTCACCGCCAAACAGAACCATTCACACTTGTTCACATGGACCTGGCTGGCCCCATGAAAACGCGGTCTATACAAGGGCATAATTACCATTATATAATTGTTGATGACTATACATGCTACAAATGGGTATTTTTCCTAACAGGAAAAGATGATGCTTTTAGCTGTTTCAAGACCTTTCATGCACTAGTCACAACATACTACAATGGAACCCTTCAAGCAGCATGCTCAGATCACGGGGGAGAGTTTTGTTCTACAGAATTCTCTACATACATGGCAGAATATGGAATGCACCATCAACTAACAGCACCACAGACACCACAGCAAAATGGTGTTGCAGAATGTGTAAACCGCACTATAGCTGAAGCTGCCCAAGCGATGCTGCACACAGCTGGTATGTCACCAGGTTTCTGGGAGTTTGCTGTTGCCACAACTGTACACATTCAAAATCGATCACCTTCATGTGTTACTGAATACATTTCTCCCCATGAACATCTATTGAAGTCACCGCCAGACCTTTCCTACCTATGCACTTTTGGGTGCCTTGCATATGCTCATAGTACTACTGTTAAGTCTCGGTAATGCTGATAGTGCAGACAGGAGTCGGCCAAGTCCTGCAGACAGATCAAGGTGGCTAGGCTTCAATGTACTCATGCGTTATTCCCTGCTGTTCCGTGCATGCCACTAATTTGGACAGAAGAAAGACCCAGGAGAGTGCCGAGAGTGTTGGCCCAAGTAAGGGACTTTAGATGAGAGGACAAGAAGTCGTAAACCAAGTCGATATTCAGAGTGAAGAACTATCTACATACATTCACTACTTATATAGGTTAAGAAGCAAGATGTTGAACAGGGTGGCATAAGGAATGGAGAACAATACGGTATGAAGAATCATGTGGAGGTATTGTCCACAATGATCAAGAATAGAATAAGGAATGTAGGCAAGAATAGAATAATGGGAGAGTGGGTGAGAACAATGGAAATTTGGCTGAACATAATACAATAGGGCCATGTGTCACGGTTGGGTAAAGCCGAGAGGTCGGTCAAGTCCTGCAGACCATTCGGGGTGGCTAGGCTTCAACATGCTCGTGCATTGCACCCTGCTGTTCCTGTAGGGTGCATACTTGCATTTCACCCCTGAGAGTCCAAACTCAATATATTTTATTTCTGAATCGATTTTGGTACCATTATGTGCGCAATTTGTTTTTATATTTTTTGATTTATTTTTTGTATTTTTATCCTCAAAATTGAGGAAGTTACTGTACTATTACTTGTACACTACTCATGGGCGCTTGTCTATGCACGATGCGATATGCATGGCCGGCTCCCTGGATAGGGAGCGGTAGCCTGGCTCAAACCTTCGATAGGGTCAGGAGCCGGTTATAGGATATACATGGGTGAAACATCACTCACGTATGCCTCCCTCCTCAGTGATTGACTACACTGAGGAGGTGAGTTGTATAGTATAATTCGCAGAGCCTCCAGACTAATTTTCTTTCTTTTACTTCTGTAAGATAATAAATTAGGTATATTTTCCAAATATACATTAGTGATTGACTACACTGAGGAGATAATAAATTAGATAATAAATTAGACTGCCTAAGAAATTCTCAAACCTACTGCACATTTGCTCATATTCTCATCAGTTCCATGCCTGCCACTGTTTTGGACAGAAGAGAGACCCAGGGAGATACCGAGAATGTCGGCCCAAGTGAAGGACTTTGGACAGAAGAAGGGCAGGCAGGGGGTGCAAACCAAGTTGATATTCAGAGTGAGGAATTATCTACATACCACCACTACTTATATAGGTTAAGAAGCAAGATGTGGAACAGGGTGGCGTAAGGAATGGAGAACAATAAGGTATGAAGAGTCATGTGGAGGTATTGTCCACAGTGATCAAGAATAGAATAAGAAATGTAAGCGAGAATAGAATAATGAAGGATGGCTGAGAATAAGATAATGAGAGAGTGGATGAGAATAAAACAATGGAAAATGGCCGAAGATAGAACAATAGGGCCACGACCGAAATCATAAAGGAACAGTAGATGTCCCGAGGGAGAATGGGTAAAGGGGTGGACTGATGAGATTATGAGCAAATAAGCAGTAGGTTTAAGAATTTCCTAGGCAGTCTAATTTATTTTCTCCTCAGTGTAGTCAACCACTGTATGTATATTCAAGAAATATACCTAATTTATTTTCTTACAAAGTAAAAAGAGAGAAAATTAGTCTTCACGCTCTGTGAATTATACTATACAACTCACCTCCTCAGTGTAGTCAACCACTGAGGAGGGAGGCATACGTGAGTGATGTTTCACCCACGTATATCCTACAACCGGCTCCTGACCCTATTGAAGGTTTGAGCCAGGCTACCGGTCCCTATCCAGGGAGCCGGCCACACGTGTTGCGTCGTGCATAGGCAAGCACCCATAAGTAGCATACAACTAATAATACAATAGCTTCCTTAATTTTGAGGATAAAAATACAAGAAATAATTTGAAAAAAATATGAAATCGAATTGCACACAAGATGGCACTGAAATAAATACGAAAATAAAATATATTGAGTTTGGCCTCTCAGGGGTGAGATGCATCTAAGCACCCTACATGGACAGGGAGAGAGAAAATAGTAAGGGGTGGAGGGGATAAAGTGAGAGGAGTGGTCCAGACGATGAACCGGATGTACCGAACCGAGGACGCATGGTAGTGAGGAATGATGTGGGTCAGGGTCGGTCGGTTGGTATTACTGAGTGAACCGGAGCTCAGTATTGTGGACTTGACACTGTGACCAAATAATAAGTGAATATCAATCGTCCCAAAGGGAAACGGGTAAGGAAAAGGATGGGGGATGAAAGAATAATAAAGAATAGAGGGGCTGGGGTAGGGAGAGTGAAAAAAATGAGGTGCCGGAGGTACTGAGCCGAGCCCACATACTGGTGAGAAATGGCTTGTCACTGGTGTGCAGGATTAAATGGTAAGGGTTATTTGGTCGGTACTGCCAAGTGAACCGGAGCTCAGTATCATGGACTTGACAACTACTCAGCAAACCAAATATGATCCAACAACTACAAAACTAGTGTTCGTAGGCTATGATAATTCCACAAAAGGGTATAAATTGTGGAATCCATTGTCAAATTCAACTATCATAAGCACTGATGTAGTATTTGAAGAATCGGTCTTCCCACTAAAAACCCCTAAGCCCATCCACCAACCTCAGCTCATTCCTGAACATCCTCCCATACTGAAATCACAACTAGTCGATCTAATCCTACCAGTTTCTGATGACAAAGACAATGCACCAGTACCCACTCCTGCACCAGGGCCTCTGCCACCTCCTGGCCCTCCAGTCCTGGGTCTTCCACCAGAGGCACTAGTACCTCCTTTACAACCTCCATGATGCTCTTGACACCTTGAAAGGTGACAACCTCCACCAGATGGATTGAACGCCAGCCCAGACAAAATCCAGCAGTGGATTATGGCCGTCACAGTTTTTGACAATAGCATCACAGCCTAGCTACTATAAATGTCACACCCACTGGAGACCCTAACACATACGAGTATGTGCTTTCAACCCCAGAGGGAACACAGTGGCAGATTGTGATGGAGGAAGAAATGAAATGTTTGAAAGATAACAATACCTGTATACTAGTAGATCTCCCAAAAGACCAGAAATCAGTAAAATGCAAGTGGGTATACAGTACATAACAAAACACGAGACATAGGGAAACATTGCACATCTCCAGGCTCATCTTATCACAAAAGATTTCTCACAAACCAAAGGCATCAATTATGAAGACACCTTTGCACCCGTCACAAGATTAGACTCCTTACACTTGCTGCTATCGGTCGCACCACACTTTGACATGGATATCCACCATATAGATATCAAATCAGCATACTTAAATGGAGACTTGGACGAAGAAATCTATATGGATCAACCAAAAGGCTTTGCGGTCTCAGGGAAGGAAAATCAAGTATGTCTCCTCAAAAAGGCTATTTTCGTCTTAAAGCAGGCAGGTAGACAATGGCATGTCCACCTGAATACACACTGGAAGAACTAGGCTTTCAGAAAAGTGTCTCAAATGACAGATCAACTTTTATTAGACATCACAATGATGGGGGAGACTCGCTCATCCTATTAGGTTATGTCGACGATATTGCCATATTCTGTCAAGTACACGTACCGAGACCCTGTACTTTGGCAGTGCCCACCGAGTAACCATCCTATGTCCATGAACAAGTGTCCACGCCACATGCACATCACTTGGTATGCCGGTCTCGGCTCGGCACATCCACAATGTACACTCCTTGCCAATTACCCCTCATGCTCTACCTCATTCACCATCCATTACTCCTGTCACTGTCAGGCCTCGGGAATGCCAAAGGGTCGGATGGGTAAAGGCCAAGTCCTGCAGGCTAGAAGTAGTGGCAGGGCTTCAACATGCTCGTGCATTATGCCCTACTTCCCATGCGTGCCACCGATTTGGGACAGAGGGATACCCGGGAGAGTGCTGAGAGTGTCGGCCCAGGTAAAGGACTTGGGACAGGGGGAGGGAGGACAAGAGGGTGTAAACCTAGTTGATTTCCGGAATGAAGAACCATCTACATACATTGGCTACTTATATAGGTTAATAAGTGAGATGTGGAACAGAGTGGCACAAGGAATGGAGAACAATAAGGTATGGAGAATCATGTGGAGGTATTGTCCACAATGATCAAGAATAGAACAAAAGAATGTAGGTGAGAATAGAACAATGAAATGTGATCGAGAACAAAAGAGTGAGTGAAAATAGAACAATAGAGGGTGGCCAAACATAAAACAATAGGGCCACTGCCGAGTGACAACAAAGAGTGAATGTCCCAAGGGTAAATAGCCAAGGGGAAGGACAGGGAATGAATGAATGACAATAAATAGAGAGGGTGAGATGAGGAAAGTGAACCAAATGATGAACCGAATGTACCGAGCCGAGGCCACACATGATATGGGTAAGGGTCAGCTGGTCGGTACTGCCGAGTAAATCAGAGCATGGTATCGTGGACTTGACAGTCACGACTACTCCTCATTTCTCGACCCGCCTCACCTCGGGACTTCCTGTCCTTATATTATCCTTGGCCACGGCTCCCTTGTTTTATAGTCAGCCACTTCCTATTGTCCTATCCTTGGCCACATTTCTATTATCTTATTTTTTATTGTTCTATCCCCATTTCCATTCCTTCATTCTAATTTTACTCATTGTGGACAATACCCACATGCTCTGCATACCTTGTTGTCTCACATTCCTTATTCTACATGTTGCTCCTTAAAACCTATATAAGTAGGGCATGCATGTACATATTTCCTCATTCTGGGTATTGACTAGGCTTAGGCCCTTCTACCTTTTCCTCCTCTGTTAAGTCCTCAACTTGGGCCAGCATCATCAGCATCCCCCCGAGTACCCATCTGCTGCAAATTAGTGGCACGCATGGTAGGTAGGGCGCAATGCATGAGTACATTGAAGCCAACGCCACTACTCCCAGCCTGTAGGACTTGGCCGTTCCCATCCGGTACCTCGGCATTCTCAAAGCTTGACATATTTGGCACAAAGGATAAGCTCAACACCTTCAAATTGCAAATTGCCATGCACTATAAGGTCAACGATCTAGGAGAAATTACGCAATTCCTCGGCCTTCACATCATTCATGACCACTCGAAAAGAATTCTCACTATTGGCCAAGAATACTACATTCAGCGGGTACTACAGCGATTCAACATGCTAGATTGCACTCCAGCATTCACCCATTTTGCAGCTGGAATGAAGCTACAACTGAGCAGCGATGACATGCCAAACCACCAACATCACGTCCTCTATCAACAAATTGTCAGGTCCCTTATGTATGTCATGTTAGGCACACATCCCGACATTTTTTTTGCAGTAAACTGGCTTGCTCAATATGGTTCAAATCCAACAAAGTCACACTTAAATGCTGCCTTTCACGTCCTTTGCTATCTCAAGTACACACAGCAATATAAACTACAATATGGCAAAAACAACTGTAGTGAACTTATAGGCTATAGCAACTCAGACTGGGCCACCGATGTTGATGACTGTTGATCCACCACCTGGTACTGCTATACCTTCACAGGCGGTTGCGTGGCTTGGCAGACATGCAAAAAACGTACCGTTGTGCTTTCTTCAACAGAAGCAGAATATATGGCACTCACTGAATGTGCCAAACATGGAAAATGGACTGTTTCACTGCTGCAACAACTCGGTTTCAAAAATGACCCGATTGAGCTCTACACAGACTCACTTGGTGAAAAAGCCATCGAAATCCCTGTCTCTCATGGTCGAACCAAACACATTGATATTCATTATCATTATATATGGGATACCATTTCAGAAGGCACGTTCAACATTTCACCTGTGGGCACAAAAGATAACATTGCTGACATGTTGACAAAATCATTTTCATATGATCGACACTGGTTCCTCATTGAGAAACTCGGTACATACCTAACGACTCAATCATAGGGGAGTGTTATAAAGACAGTGCCGATTGAGTGGGTTTTACAGTGTATTGAGGGTAGATGGTTTCCACACCAAATGCCGGGACACATTCATTTATTAGTGAGACTTTCCATTTGTTTCCATATGTTTCTTTTATTATACAGTGAGGATACACTACACACTATAAGTAGGATACCTTGTACAGTGGTTGTTTGGACATGTCCATTTAACAACCGTCTTAGGTACATATTTCTTTAGATTATAGACACGTCCATTGTTAGGAACCATACGCCGGCATACCCGACCATTCATTTCAGCCTGCTCAGCCCAACTCTGCTCACCTATTTGACTATATGCCCTCAGCCCACGGACTATATGCACCTCGTGTATCCGTCTTGGTGTCACATGATCTTGTCAATTCACTCCACTCATTTACGTCACACTCCATATGCTCGCAATTCCATTCTGTCTTCATTTATGTTTAATATCCTTTCATTTACGTTCCGCTCCACTTTCATTTATTTGCAATTCCGTTCAGTCTCTTATATCTGATTTGCTATTACATTCCTTAGGGTAACTCCATTGGGAATTGGGTGACACATCACCCCCAATGTCACAGAGGAGATCAATATTTGGGACATAGTATTTCCATTCTCGCTTTTCACAATCCTCAGCTTTCTTAATCTATTATAGGAATCTAGTCGACTCCTAGTAGATTTGAAAGTAGTATAAAGATCTTGTACATTCAGTAGTTCAGTCTTCAGTAGTTCAGTCTTCAGTCAGATAATCGACTTTGATTTCGACTAAGCTAATTTCTTTCTGTCTTGCTATTCTGACATTAGGGACCAGTGCGATCTGGTGGGTGCAACATACAAGTTGAAGCCAAGCCCTGTCCTGAACCTCACCATTGTTTATCTTTGGGAGATATTACATTTATTATGATTACATCATTCTGTCAGGAGTCGGATACTGACGGACTTCAGTACTGCCGAGGGGTGTTGTCGATAGGTCGGGCAGACTATGGCCAAGTCCTGCAGGCCAAGAGTAGTGGCGTTGGCTTCAACCTACTCGTGCGTTGCGCCCTACTTGCCGTGCGTGCCACTGTATTTGCAACAGACAGATACTCAGGGGGATGCTGAAGATGCCAGCCTGAGTCAAGGACTTAACAGAAGAGAAGAAGGTAGAAGGGCCTAGGCCTAGTCGATACCCAGAATGAGGAAGTATGTACATCCATGTCCTACTTATATAGGTTAAGAAGCGACATGTGGAATAAGGAATGTGGGACAACAAGATATGCAGAACATGTGGTCGTTGTCCACAACGAACAAAATTAGAACAAGGAATGCAAAGCGGGGATAGAACAATAAAGGACAAGATAATAGAATCGTGACTCAAAATGGGACAATAGGGAGTGACCGAATATAAAACAATGGGGTCGTGTCCGAAGATAATACAAGGACAGGAAGTCCCGAGGTGAGACAGACCGAGGAATGTGGGCGGCGGATGTGTTGGACACACGGATAAGCAAATCATATTCATTCACATTATCATTTCTGCTTTCGCCACCACCAGATCCAAAACACAAAAACATCATCTATCCAACGAGTCGAGCCGAGATCACCGAGACGCATATTCATTACATGCACACGAGTCAAACACAAATTTAAATCGAGTCGAGTCGAGGCGCAAACATGCGCACATACAATATCTCACCACAACGAGTCGAGGGATTGCTATCACAGCCATCTAACCCCAACATCGAGTCGAGACTAGCTACACAATGAATCCAGGCCTTGCAGACGGACTAGACACAGGACTTTATCTTTTCCTTTTCCTTTTTTCCATTTTCATTTTTCCACACACCCCAAAAACTCTAACACCGCTCCCTATGTAACCATTGTTCATCTTCCAAACATCATAAATAATTTTCCGCTGTTCACCGATATCGGACCCCTATGTATATTCACATAAATAGATAGTATCATGTATGAAATTATAATGCGTTTTTCGAGTCCACAACCGTGTCATTCAACTTAAATTCACTCTTTCACTTCCTTGCACATAATCTTTAAAGTGCAACGGGCTTTGTCTTTATTATTCAACTTATTTATTTTTAACAGGATGCACCAAGCCGAGACCGGTGTACCAAGTGTTATGCATGCTGCATGGACACTTGTACATGGACGTAGGATGGTTGTTCGGTCAGCACTGGCGAGTAATAGGGACCTCGGTACGTGGACTTGACACATTCCTTCACATTGTAACAGTATTATCTAACTTCTACACCTGATCACACCTCTTTTTGCATATCATCTTTGCATATCACGACCATCATGAATACTCGATCCACTACTCATAATCTACCCTTCATGGTAGAAGTACCAAGTCAGTTGCAGGAGATTTCCTCACTTCGACGGCTGTCAGAACAACCTTTGATTTGCAAAGCTGGCTTATCAGGTGGGAATGCTCCTCCTGAATGCGAGGACAATGACGAAGAAGAGCCAATTGACAATAATGATAACGACGATGAGGCAAACCCAAACCCTATTCAAGTTTCAAATCCAAACCCCACTCATGTTTCCAATCCAACTCTTAATTCCACTTCTAGTACAGACAAAATTGTCAAAGCACTCGTCAATCATTTAGCCCAACCACCCCCTAGATCCAATCCCAACCCTGGCCATCATGCCAAGGTTCATGAGCCCAAGGTTTACGATGGCACTGACCAAGCTAAGCTTCACACATTCTTCTTACAATACACGCTGAACTTTCGAGACTGTCCATCTGCATTCTTGACAGATGCGTTGAGGGTCCAGTATGCCATTTCGTACCTCACAGGCCCCGCACTTCAGTACTTTGAACCTACTATTCCAGGCAAAATCCAACCTGAGCATAGCTGGCTTAAGGTCTGGAGAGATTTTCTTCAAGAACTCAAGACCAACTTTGGTCCATTCAACAGTGCTGCGCAAGCAGAAATCCAGCTCAGCAAAATAGTCATGAAAGACAACCATTGTGCAGCACGATACTTCATTGACTTTGCCCGAGCCTCCACTTGCACTCAGTGGAATGATGCCACCCTCGCACATGTGGCATACAAAGGGTTAGCCAGATGTATCAAGGACAGCCTCCTTCACTTCCCTCGATTCAAAACTCTTGCTGAACTCAGACAATATTCACTCGAGATTGACAGCAGATACCGGAAATGCAAGGAGTTCGACAACTTCGGAATGCCTGCAAAGCCAAACGGGTCCAAGTCCAAGTCCAACTCTAACAACAACAATAACCAGTCTTCCTCCAACTCCAACAACTCAAACAACAAGAAGAGTAAGAAGGGGGGGAAGAAGAACGGCAACGATAAGTCTTCCAACAATAACAACTTTGTCCAAGCTTGGAAAAGATGGGAAGCTGTTGCCCAAAGAACATCAAAGGCGAATCAAATCGATGTGGGACGCTGTCTCTTGTGTGCTTCAAAAGGTCACATGGTCAAAGACTGCCCCAAATCCAATTCCCAATCCTCATCGACTTCTTCTTCTAACAACAAAACCAATAACACCAACAACAAAAAATCAATGAAAGCATGCGTGACCAAGGCAAGCACATCTGACACCAATGCTGAGGACAACATGGCAATGGAGTCGAAAAAATAAGCTGCAACCTCGGAAATGCACGAGCTGAGGATTGTGTTAGCCTCTCTCACATGAATGCCCTTTCTCCTATTTCTATTTCTCGCGTATCTTCTACTTCTGAAACTTCGAAAACTTCTCTAATACTTAATCTGTCTTGTTCTCTTATTTCCGAGATTCCTCTTGTTATGCTCTTAGATTGTAGTTCTTCAGACTGCTTTATTGAATCACAAGTTGTGCAAAAATATTCTTTGCCTACTAATTCAGTTCCTGCTATTCGGTTGAAACTTTTTGACAGTTCTACTAACTCTGTCATTACTCAGACCACTATGATTCCTATTCGATTTCTGACTGGCAAACTTCAGAACGTTACTTTCTATGTAACATCGTTGCTCTGCAATACTTGGCTTCAACTGGCTCACCCGCTACAATCCATCGATTGACTGGGTATTGGGCAGTATAACTTTCAAGACTACAGAACCGACCACCGCTCCAACACCTCAGGCCTCAACTGCTGCTTCACAGTCCAGTACCTCGCTTCCAAGCAATCTGTTGCCATCTCCAAAGTTGGAGGCACCACAAATAGCCCTAGTTAATGCAAAAGCATTTGTTCGCACCTGCAAACTAGAAGGTTTGCAAGCCTTTCAACTTAACCTCATGGATCTCGACAAATACGCTCGAGGCTCTACTATGGTTGATTCTTCCAACAACCTTAAATAGCATGTTTGAGAATTTTATCATGACTTTGCTGATGTCTTTAGTAAATAGTGCGGTAATACATTAGCACCTCATAGACCTTATGACCTCAAGATCAACCTCAAGGATGGCACTTTTCCCCCTCTTGGTCCCATTTATTCCCTCTCAGTATCCAAACTCAAATCACTATGAGATTTCATCGACGCACACCTCAATATGGGCTTCATTTGACCCTCATGTTCATCACATGGCACCCCAGTACTATTCATATGCAAGAAGGACGGCTCCCTGCGACTCTGTGTAGACTTTTGCAGTCTAAACAGAATTATGAAGCAGGACCATTATCCACTTCCCCTTATTTCCAACCTCTTAGATGCCCCCAAGAAAGCTTGTATATACACCAAAATCAACCTCAGACATGCCTATCATCTCGTTTGAATTGCCGAAGGAGATGAATGGAAGACAGCCTTTAGGACTTGTTATGGATCCTTTGAGTGGCTTGTCATGATGAGATTATGAGCAAATGTGCAGTAGGTTTGAGAATTTCTTAGGCAGTCTATTTAATTTTCTCCTCAGTGTAGTCAACCACTCCAAGTATATTCAAGAAATATACCTATTTAATTTTCTTACAGAGTAAAAGAAATAAGAAAATCAGTCCGGACACTACTGAATTATATTATACAACTCACCTCCTCAGTGTAGTCAACCACTGAGGAGGGAAGTATGTGCGAGGAATGTTTCACCTGCACATATACTAGAGCCGGCTCCTGACCCTATCGAAGGTTTGAGCCAGGCTACCGGTCCCTATCCAGGGAGCCGGCCATGTGCGTCGTCTGGTGCGTAGGCAAGCGCCTGTAAGTAACGTACATGTAGATATACATTATCTCCCTCAATATTGAGGGTAAAAATACAAGAAAAATATGAAAAAATAGAGAATCAAAAAGCGCACTAAATGACATCAAAATCGATATAAAAATACAATATATTGAGATTGGTCTCTCAGGGGTGGAATGCATGTTTGCACCCTACATGTCATGCCTTTCGGTCTTTCTAACGCCCCTGCTGCATTTCAGCATTTCATGAATGACATTTTTGGCAATATATTAGACAATTGCACCATCGTCTATTTGGACGACATCCTCATCTATTCCAATGACGAATCCTTGCATATCAAACACATTTGCAAAGTTCTTTGACAATTATGCAAACACAACCTTTACGCTCGAGAAGACAAATGCTCTGTCTACCAAATGTCTGTCGAATACCTCGGATATATACTATTATCTGAAGGTCTTACAATGGCAGAAGACAAAGTCAAATGCATCACTCAATGGCCCAAGCCGCAAAAAGTCAAGGACATCCAATCATTCCTCAGATTTGAGAACTTCTATCGAAGATTTATTTTCAACTATTCTTCCATTATGACTCCTCTTACTCGACTCACTCGCAAAGGTCTGGCATGGAACTGGAGTGAGGAGTGTAGAGATGCATTTAATAAGCTGAAACTGGCATTCACGTCTGCCCCCATCTTAACTCATTGAACTCCTGATTTGCCCTTGATTGTGGAGACAGATGTGTCAGATTATGCTTTAGCAGCTATACTCTCTCAACACTTCCCAGACAGTGAGCTTCATCTTGTCGCTTTTCATTCCCGAACTTTCACTTCCCCCAAACTCAATTAGGACATTCACGATAAAGAACTGCTTGCGATTTTCGAACGTTTTCAAAAGTGGCATCACTACTTAGAAGGTTCCGGCCACTCTGTCAATGTCATCACCGATCATAAGAACTTGGACTACTTTTGTACCACCAAGTTGTTGACTAGACATCACGCTAGGTGGTCGGAATACCTTTCTCAGTTTAATCTCATCATTTGTTTCAGACCAGGTCGTTTGTGCACTAAGCCTGATTCACTCACTAGACGATGGGACATCTGCCTTAAGGAGGGGATGAGGGCCTATGCCACCATTAATCCCCAGAACCTTCTACCCATCTTCTCTCAACAGCAGTTGACTGCATCCCTTTGAGCTACAAGCCTCATTGAACCCGTACTGAGGGCCTCGACTCTTATGGACACCAAGCGTATCCTGAATGACATTAAACATCATCTTCCCTCTGACTCCTTAGCCCAGACACACCTCGCCAATAATGACAACCCAAAGTGGCAGACTAATTCCAATGGTCTGTTACTATTCGACACATCTACATTCCCGAGGCCCAAGACTTACGCTTATGTGTATTACAACATAAGCATGATCACATTCTTTCTGGACACTTCAGAATTAACAAAACCATAGACCTTGTCAGACGCAACTACGATTGGCCTGGCATGTGCTCATTCATTAAAGACTACTGCAAGTCCTGCACGACGTGTATGCAGAATAAATAGCAATGTCATAAGCCATATGGATTACTCAAACAGCTTCCAGTACCAGATAAACCCTGGAACTCAATATCCATGGACTTCATTGAGCAGCTTCCCACATCCTTGGGATTCACAGCCATCCTAGTCATTGTCGACTGCTTTTCCAAACAGTCTATCTTCATTCCCACTTCCATTACCATCACTTCTGCTCAGCTCGCAGAACTCTTCGTACTTCACATATTCTCCAAACACGGCATTCTGTCAGGGTTTGGGTACTGACGGACTTCGGTACTGCTGAGTGGTGCTGTCGAGAGGTCGGGCGGACTATGGCAAAGTCCTGCAGGCCAAGAGTAGTGGCATTGGCTTCAACATACTTGTGCGTTGCACCCTACTTGCCGTGCGTGCCACCGATTTGCAACAGACAGGTACTCGGGGGGATGCTGGTGATGCCGTCCCGAGTCGAGGACTTTAACAGAGGGGAAGAAGGTAGAAGGGCCTAAGCCTAGTCGATACCCAGAATGAGGAAATATGTACATGCATGTCCTACTTATATAGGTTAAGAAGTGACATGTGGAATAAGGAATGTAGAACAACAAGGTATGCAGAGCATGCGGTTATTGTCCACAATGAGTAATATTAGAATGAAGGAATGCAAATGGGCATAGAACAATAAAGGATAGGATAATATGAATGTGGCCAAGGATAGGACAATAGGAAGTGCCCGACTATAAAACAAGGGTTGTAACCAAGGATAACACAAGGGCAGGAAGTCCTGAGGTGAGGCAGACTGAGGGGCAGGGAGTAGGCATGGGATGGGAGTGAAGAATGCGACCGGTATGTGTGTCAAGTCCGAGAAGAACTCATCGAGTGACTTGTACACGGTTACTAACGGAGTGTCTGGTTGGTACTGCCGAGTTACCAGATCCTCGGTACGTGTACTTCACACATTCCTTCTCACATCACTTCAGATAGAGGCTCAGAATTTGTGTCTCACTTCTGGCATTCTCTCAGGAAAGCCCTCGATATCAAGTTGCATTTCACCTCAGGCTATCACTCAGAAGGCGATGGCCAGACCGAGCATACTAATCAGACATTAGAACAGTACCTTTGCGTCTATTGCAACTATCAATGAGACAACTGGGCTTCACTATTACCCCTTGCAGAGTTTGCCTATAACAATGCTCCTAGTTCCACCACTGGATTCTCGCCTTTCTTTGCCAACAAAGGCTATCATCCCAATTTCACCATTCATCCTAAACGCGACCTCACTTCATCGCGAGCACAAGACTTTATAGTCAACCTGGACAAATTGCACCAGCAGCTTCGAGCCAATATCCTCGATGCTCAACAAATGTACCAGACCTCAGCAGATGCTAATTGACTTCCATCTCCAGACTTTCCTATTGGCAGTCTCACATTTATCAAAGCCAAATTCCTCAGGACTACCCGTCCTGCAAAAAAGCTAGCTGAGAAGTTTTTGGGTCCATTTGAAATCATTGCACATCCCAGTACTCACTCAGTTACTCTGAAACTCCTAGGCTACATAAACACAGTACATCCTGTATTCCACATTTCAATGCTTGAGCCAGCCTCTCCTAATCCCATTCCTAATTGCATTCAACCACCTCCGCCCCCAGTCATAATCAACGGCGAAACCAGATTCGAGATATCCAAGATCCTCGACTCAAAAATTGATAATCGACGTATGGTGTACCAGTTGTTGTACTTAGTGTGGTGGGCAGGATATGAAGGCACAGATGAAGAAACTTCATGGCTCCTTGCAACAGAACTCAACCACACTTCAGAACTTGTTCAAGACTTTCACAAGTTGTATCCATCCAAACCTGGACCATTACCCATTCCATAAGCACCTTGCAATTTCTCTTTCTTTCACTCTCGCTCATTCCATTCATTATCACTCTTGCATTTCAGCTCTGTTCATTCTGTCTTCAAGTTCAAAAAAAAAAAAACCTCAATTCCGATTCACTCATTCCAACTCGCAATAATTCAGCTTCTTCTTTCCATTTTCAAGTTTCAGTTCCCATTCCATCATTCCTTATTCCAATTCAACTCTTAAATCCAAACCATTCCATTCATGCTCAAGTCCAATCCAAAAATACAATTCTATCTCTACACTATTCTACAATCCTAATTCTACTTCTCCATCCTCCATATCATCAAAAGCATTCTTCAGGTTTTCAGACCCCAACACCCAATTCTCCCAAGTTCCCCACACCCTGGGTGGCTCCTGCACAACATCTGCACTGGCGGACCTCTGAAAGCCTATCTGCAATGACAGGTTCCTTACCTCTGCTTGCAATTCATCATTTGACATCCTCAGCTCGGCATTCTCATGCCTGCCCATCGAAGCTCATCCACTGACTGCTTGAGCTCCACCAGAGCTGCAGTCAATGCGATGACTGGAGAGGGCTGGGGAGGAGCAGGAACAATGAGGGGAGGAGGGGGGACGACCATGGGAGGTGGTGAAGGAAGAGGTGGGGGGGATGGCATAGGCGGTGGAGAAGGAGTAGGAGGTGGAGGAGGTGGTGGTGGAGGGGGTGGAGGTGTAGGCGATGACACTATTATGTGCGGTGTCGGTGCTGCCGATGGTGGTATGGGAATGGGTGGTTCAGGAGGTGGGGGGATGAAGGCTGGGGAGTAGAGCTTCCACGATGGAAGAGGGGAGTACATGCCCTTTTCAAAGGTCCTGGCCCATCCGAATCATGAGCCTCAGGCATACCTTTCCTTGCCCTTTTCTTCCTCGGACTTCTTTCAACTTCACTACTTCTCGCCTTTCCCTTCCCTTTACCTTTCTGCTTACTGGTACCTCTGCCTTGCACATTTATGGTACAACCAACCCCCCTCTCACTGCACCACACACATGCTCCCATGTCCAAATCCCCGTCCCATTTCTGAAGACAAGTGTTGCGTCATTGCATGCATCGTTTGCAAGGGAGCGACCCAAGGCATACTGTTGTCCTCTTCTACCAGCCTCGCATCGTGGTAGAAGATGATGTTGGAGTCAAATTCATCGTTTTGCATCTCCAGACGAGCATACTAAACAAAAAAAATCAGTACTATGTCATATCTGAGCAAAGGATCACTCACCTTTGCACTTTTCAAGTGCGATCCTTCGACCCATGGAGCTTGCATATCAATAGCATACCTCATGTCCTCTTCGAGTTGTGCACAGTTACGTTTGATCATCGATGGTGTGGGAGTAGACATGTGGACAGGGGGAGGACAGTTGGTGCTGTTGAGGTAGGAGATGATGGGTGAGGTATACATGCCCATGAGCTTGCAGACGTACAAGGGGTTGATGAACGATTCTTCTTCCATTTGCAATGTCAACAATGTTTACCCCCCAAACTCCCTCATGGTCACTCTTATATGCTTTCGTGGACTAGATGGTGTAGTGGTTAATACCATAGCTATATTTGCTATAGCCCTGGGTTCAAACCCCAGTCTGGTCGTTCTTTTCACCTCAACAATATGGTCGTGCACTCTCATCTTGTGTTTAAGAGTGAGTCGAATGGAGTAGGCAGGGTAATCAGGATGGGATGGTGCCCTGAACTCTGCCTCATATTCTACTCTACTCCTATCACAATATGCTGGTCTAGACATCATTCCAAGAAATATGTATGGTTCTCGGCTTTCTGGGAAATAGACTGCATCCCCTATTGCATATGACTGATTGTAGATTGGATGGGATCTTCTCCTGAGTGTTATGGCCCATGCCGCCAATAAACCCACATTAAACCCCACAACCACCTGCACCGTCTCTGGGACCTTTCCAACCGCTCAAAGCCTGGATAACCGCTTTCTGATATTCCGATGTATCATTCCGAAGTTCTACATTTCCAAACCTCTGAAGATTC
Organism: Gomphus sp. MG54; assembly: GCA_003314385.1. Classification (NCBI taxonomy): domain Eukaryota; kingdom Fungi; phylum Basidiomycota; class Agaricomycetes; order Gomphales; family Gomphaceae; genus Gomphus; species Gomphus sp. MG54. The sequence goes on along the minus strand of QLPG01012520.1, from coordinate 7,006 downwards.
CAAAGCCAAGGTTCCACTCTTTTGATAAACGACACACAGGATCATTGTGTACCTCACTCCCTTGTTTTTCATTCTATATTGCCCTTTGTACTCTCTTCTCCCCCTTGTCTTTACTTGGCAAAAGATAGTACAAGACTAGATACATGTATATAAGTCACCAGTCAGCTGGACTATTTGCCAGTATGAATATCGACCACCACAAGCACCATGACTACCACGACCCTGACCATGGGAATTAGGCAAACAATGGGACGTGTATCCTAGGAAAGGGGAACATCTGGAAGACAACCCCATTGGTTTTGTTAAATCCGCGTGTCGGCGCTTAGCTGGAGACTTCTGGAAGGGTTTTCAGAGGGTTCTGAAAGGTTTCCAAGGGGGGAATTCATATTCCGAGGGCGGGGGCGCAGGATCGAAATCGGGATCGGAATCGGAGCAGACGGAAGTCAGGAACGCCGGGGGTCTTGGGACTGTTCACGGTATAGGGTGGTACGGGTGGTTTGAGGTTGCAGGGACTTGGCTTCAACTTATGTGTTGCGCCCTCCTCGATCATCTGTCCCTAATTTCGGAAAGTCGGAAAGTTTACCGGAACTCAATCGGAAACTACGACACAGTATTAAGTCGATATTTGTACTGGCGAATAGTCCAGTCGACTGGTGGCTTTTATACATGTATCTAGTTCTTGTACTATCTTTTACCGAGTAAAGACAAGGGGGGAAAGAGAGTACAAGGGGCAATATAAAAAGAAGAACAAGGAGTGAGGTACGCGATGATCCTGCGTGTCATCTATCAAAGGAGCGGAACCTTGACTTAGGAATCTTTGGAGGTTCGGAAATGCGGAACCTTGGAATGGTGTATCGGACATCTGGAAATCGGTTATTCACTCTTTAGCGATCGGGAAGGTCCCGGAAATGGTGCAGGTGGTTGTGGGGTTTAATGTAGGTTTGTTTGGCGGCATGGGCCATAACAGGTTTTAGGAATCCTTATTTCAACCATAATCCAAAACGCCGCCAAAAATCAATAAAATAAAATAACCACATGAATTCACGACACCAATCATACAGGAAAAAAACAATCTAATCAGCACCCCCATCCCGACCATTCAAAAAACCTTTCCCAACCCACGCCGAACCCGATCATCCATCAGAACCACCTGACCTGCTACCTAAGCAAACCGCCCGACCTGCTACCCAAGCAAACCAGCAACCAATTCACGTGGTGCAAAAACAAAGCATCAAGCCCCTGATCTTCCTTCAGGAATGACGATAACATGTCCATGAGGCTCCCAATCAACCTCACATCCTCCAAGCAAACCCCAGTGGTCATCAAATGGGATATATGACAATCATACCATGCAAAGAGATCTAAGAGATAGCGCAGGTCCTCCCAGTACTTATCCAAGCGAATCAGATACGCAGAAATACGCTCGAGTACCTCCAAACCACTCACTCCTGCCCCCGACTTGCCAGAAGTCACATCCCACTCCAAATCCCGACAAGGAACAGCCCCAGACAATGACCACTTCAAAAGATAGCCCACTATGAGAAGATCAAAAGGAGAGAGACCCCAACAAGGGCACCACACACCATAGTAATCACGGACCCTGATGGTATGGGCACAAAGAGTGCTCAACTCTTCATCAAGGATGCGCAGATACCACACCTCACTCAACCCCTCCCCCGAACCATGAAGGGGGATGCGGGAAAAATCCCTGAAATTTTCCATAGGATGGGAATCCGTGTTTTCTATTGAGGAAAGGCCCCTGCCAGTTCTGCAAACACCCCCTTTTATAGGCAATGAACCATCAGTGCTTATTGATCAAAGTATCCCAGGAAACAGTCAAGAAGCTCCCACAGTGATGTCCGTCTTAATTACCGCCTCAATTAAAGCTTAGGACCTAGAGGGCTCGGTCCTAGTGGAGGGATACTGTTATGGCCCATGCCACCAATAAACCCACATTAAACCCCACAACCACCTGCACCGTCTCTGGGACCTTTCCAACCACTCAAAGCCTGGATAACTGTCAGGCTCCGGGAATGCCGAGGAGTGGCCAAGTCCTGCAGGCCAGGAATAGTGGCATGGCTTCAACGTGCTTGTGCGTTGTGCCCTACTTCCCATGCATGCCACCAATTTAGGACAGAGGGATACCTGGGAGAGTGCCGAGAGTGTCGGCCCAGGTAAAGGACTTGGGACAGGGGAAGGGAGGACAAGAAGGCGTAAACCTAGTTGATTTCCAGAACAAAGAACCATCTATATACATTGGCTACTTATATAGGCTAATAAGTGAGATGTGGAAGAGAGTGGCACAAGGAATGGAGAACAATAAGGTATGAAGAAACATGTGGAGGTATTGTCCACAATGATCAAGAATAGAACAAGGAATGTAGACAACAATAGAACAATGAAGTATGGCCGAGGACAAAAGAGTGAGTGAGAATAGAACAATGGGAGTGGCCAAACATAAAACAATAGGGCCACTGCCAAGTGACAACAAAGAGTGAATGTCCCGAGGGTAAACAGGCAAGGGGAAGGACAGGGAAAGAAGGGGAATGAAAGAATGACAAAGGATAGAGGGGACGGGATGAGGAAAGTGAACCACATGATGAGCCGAATGTACCGAGTCGAGGCCACAAACTGGTGAGGAATGATATGGGTAAGGGTTGGTTGGTCGGTACTGCCGAGTAAATCAGAGCATGGTATCGTGGACTTGACAATAACCGCTTTCTGATATTCTGATGTATCATTCCGAAGTTCCGTGTTTCTGAACCTCTGAAGATTCCAAAGCCAAGGTTCTGCTCTTTTGATAAACGACACGCAGGATCATTGTGTACCTCACTCCCTTGTTTTTCGTTCTATATTGCCCCTTGTACTCTCTTCCCCCCCTTGTCTTTACTCAGCAAAAGATAGTACAAGACTAGATACATGTATATAAGTCACCAGTTGACGGACTATTCACCAGTACAAATATCAACTTAATTCTGCATCGTAGTTTCTGATTCAGTTCCAGTAAACTCCTGACTTTCCAAAATTAGGGACAGACAATCGAGGAGGGCGCAACACATAAGTTGAAGCCAAACAGTCCTAAGACCCCGGTGCTTCCCGTCTTTCCGTCCCCATTCCGATTCCGATCGTGAACCTGCGACCTCTAGTCCCTCCACCTCCAGAGTACAAACCCCCCTTTGGAAACCAATCGGAACCCTCCGGAAACCCTTCCGGAAGCCTCTAGCTAAGCGCTGACATGTGGATTTAACACTGAGTGAGAAATGTGCTAGAGGAGGTATGCGAAGATAATGATCTGTTAATGGTTCTGCCTGGATATGTGTGTCCTGGGTGTTGTAGCATTGCAAGGAAATGAGCTCTGAAGAAGACATGATGACAAATTGGGAGTCTGAAGATTGGAGTGCTGAATACAATGGTTGGCTGTGCGATGTGGTAACAGTGAAGGTAATATGGGATGAGTGCTGTTGGAGTCTAATTTGTAACATGGTTGAGATCATCCGCTTTACTGTCACCGGGTTGACATTGCTCAATAGTACAGTCATCCATGTCGACCAATATGATCACAAGATCATGACCGTTGCATTGAAAAAATACTGCTTGGTCGACATCACACCTAGCAAACTGCAGGTGGTGAGTCATGATTTCAACCAGCTTCTGGTACCAATACCTTCCTGACTGTTTTAACCCATATAGCATTTTTATCAGATGGCACACCTTTCTGGAGGAATTTGGAGCATGGTAGCTGGGTGGTTGAGCTATGTAGATCATTTTGCCACTGGTGAGTTCTCCATTTAGGTATGCACCCTTGATATTAATCTGATGTAGTTCCATATCATTTTCAGCAGCCAGAGCAAGCACAGTTCTAATTGAAGCTAATTTTGTGACAGGGTGAATGTGTCAAAATAGTTGACACCGGGTACCTGGGAGAAACCCTGTGCAACAAGGCGGGCCTTGTAGCCTTCAGCATCCTTTTTAGTACAAAAGACCCACTTTGAGCTAACAATGTTTGTGTTTTTGGATGGATCAGTAAGTTCCCAAGTCCCAGCCTCTTTTAGTATGGCTAACTCTTCATGTATAGCGCTCTCCCATAGCTCCCAATCTGGACGGTGTTTTGCTTCTGCCAAGGATCAGGGCTCTATAGCCTCAACCTCGCTCATTTAAGCCACTAGTAAGTACTCATTTGCTTCTTCCGTCAACATCATCCAATCAGCTAATCCCTCTCCCTCTAGAACTTGAGTAGTTTTATTGGTGACAGTGGGCAGTTGGATTCCTTTTGCAATAGCAGGGTCGGATAATCGGTGAGTGGAGGTGCCGTGGCCTTCTACAGTAAGTTGAAGCCAAGTCCCTCTGACTTTGAACACACGAATGACTAAGTTGTACTAACCTAATACCGTAACCGACCCTAAGTCCCCGGTGCTTCCCATCTGCTCCATCTTCTGTCTGTCTGTGAATCCGTGACCCCAACCCCCTTTGTCCTTGGAACATTGACCCCCCTCAAGGAAACCTCCAGAAATACTCTCCAGAAGTATTTGATCAAGCACCTGACATGCAGATTTAACAGCCATATTGGGCCATGAGAGCATCCCAGTTTTCTTTTAAGCTCTTCTTGATGTTGAGCGACTGGAATATGGTAAAGTCTACGGACACATGGATCAACAATAGACCCTGGTAAGCACGTTTCTCGTAGTCCTCGAGTTTTGCAATGTCAGTGGGAGGTGTTTCAGTACCTTCGGCAATACCAAGTGCATTGAGGAATAGGAGTGCTGCTTTGGTTGAGAAGGACCAATTTTCCCAGTTCATGCCATCAAACTTTGGAACTTGTTGGAGTAGTTTGGCAGGTGTAGAGTCGGCCATCTTTATTGTTTGAGACATTATTTTAGATCGAATGTTTCATCAAAGTAGGTCATGGAAAAGAATGGGCTCGGGGCCCATAACCTGTAGAAATGGCAAGCTTCTATGCACAGCTATTCCAAACCTAAGATGGTTGTTAAACGGACGTGTCTGAATAACCGCTGTACAAGGTGTTGTGCAAACCAACTGATGTCCAAGCTATGGTAGTCACGTGATATGTACAAGCATCTCAGACTCTTGACCAGAGCTGAGACGTGCATATATCTATCTAGATATGATTGTAACTTTCTTTACTGATTTTACCTAGTCTGTTTGATCTAGGTAGTTATGACTATATACTAGACTCTTGACCAGAGCTGAGACTCTGTTTGATCTAGTTGCACAATTTCAACAGGTTATGGTCCCCCACCGACTTTAATACTACAACATGTCAAACCTTACAATTCCATCCACATCTGACTCCGCTTCCCTATTGGTCCCAAAGCTCCACGATGATGGAAGCAACTGGACCAACTATGAGCCTCGCGTCTAGAGAGCCATGGGTGCAAAAGGTCTATGGATACACGTTGAAGGAAAGGCCACTGTGCCAAAACTGTATGCACTAGTCAATGGTGTCCATGTTCTATCAGATGGAAAGATGCCTGCTACAGATGATCAAATAGAAACCTGAGAGACCCATATCATTGAATATGATAAACAAGAGAGCCTTGCTCAGCATATCTTGCTCTCTACAACTTCTCTATGCCTAGGCTCTATGATCAAAAACCTCAAGATGGTGAAAGAAATGTGGGATAAGGTCAAAAGTGATGCTACTACCAAGAGCACACTGTACCTCATTGATGCCAAAGACTAGCTTAACAATATGCATCTTGCCAACTCAAATGATCCAAAAACCCACCTTAATGATCTCAAGCTTCACTTTGTACTCATGATGAAATGCCATGAGAACCTCATTATAATGGGATCCTCTATTTCCACTACTCAACTCTCCAGGATTATCATGTCCTCTTTGCCACCCTCTTACCGTCCTGCTATTCAAACAATCACCGCAGCTGAATGACTAAGCATCACTAAAAGCCTCTACTACCTCTCATATGATGTCTCCAGAGGATCTTATTGCCTTTTTCATTGAAGAAGCTCAGCATTGTGTCATTGACATTGATCACTCAAAAGCTGCTGAATCAGCGCTCCTCGCTCTCGGTAAACAACAAAAGAAGACATCGGTTAAGGCAAAGTCAACCCCTAAGTCAAATCCTGACCACCACTGTGATAACTGCAATTGCACAGGCCACCTCAAGGCTGACTATTGGTCCAAAGGAGGAGGTAAAGAAGGTCAAGGCCCAAGGCAAAAGAAAACCAAGAAAGCAAACAAAACAACAGAGACAGCTGTTGTCGCTGCTGCAAACTCAAATGATGACAATCTTTTTGCATTCACCTGCACATCTGATCTGTCAGCAGTAGCAGACGTATTATGCCTTAGCAGTGCAAGTAGCCATTACTGCCCAGACTGGTCAAAATTTTTATCCTACCAACAGGTCGCTAACAGAAGCATTGTTGCTGCTGATAGTCATATGCTCAAAGCCCTAGGTATAGGTGATATCTGCATAGAACTCCCTAATGGCACTGGAAAGACACAAGCGCTTCTCAAGGATGCAATTCATGCACCTGAAATGGCTTTTACTCTCATCTCCATTGCCAAATTAGACAAAGCTCAGTGTACAGTCACATTCAAAGGAGGCATGTGTACTATCAAAAGTCCTGCAGGCAAAATTATGGCCACCATCCCTCGTTCTGATGGTCTATACTGACTTGCCCCTGCTGAACCGACAAAAGATGTTGACTATGCAAATATTGTATCAGTCAAACTCTCAATATCTGATGTGCATTGCAAGCTAGGTCATATTGCTCATGCGGCTGTCAAACATGCTATCTTGTCTGGTCAAATTACCGGCATAGAGCTAGACCCAGACTCCAAACCAGAATTCTGTGAGGGATGTGCAAAGGCCAAGGCTGCTCAATTACCCTTCCCTAAGCAATCTGCCACTCATGCTACTAAATATGGAGAATGTGTTCACTGGGATCTATGGGGTCCAGTGTCAGTTCAAAGCCTAAATGGCAACTTGTATGTTGCCGCTCACATTGATGATGCAACCCACGA
>QLPG01012511.1:0-18505 GCA_003314385.1 Gomphus sp. MG54 | reverse complement strand
GAACTAACTCACCTCAGTTGTTGTAAGCAACAGACTAGGTGTTATGGAGGAAAGTGAGTAGTATTTATATTACGGTGAATGTGGAGAGTGGACCCAGAACAATGAGTGTGCAGGGTGGACTCAAACAATAAGCATGACTGTGCAGTCAGGACTCGCAGTTAGGTATGCATTACTCAATACTTATAATTCAACACCTACGGGGAACTTCTCAATTAAATATACAGACATAGTATTGTAACCATCCTCAAAATCTCAATGTCGTCCACAGAAAATTCTCTATCTGAATATGTGAGAATATGTAATCACCCAGTGACGTAAGCAGTTTTCAAATCTTGCCATGTTCCGTCGAGCGATTGTGAGGGCTCCGCCTTCGAGGTCTGCGACCACTCTCGCCGCTGGCTTCCCAAGAGTATCAAGAAGGGTACTATTCTTACCTTTTAAGTTATCCTCGTCTAACATGATCGCAGCTCCCGACAAAATATGGAGGGGTGTACACCGTCACCCTGATTCCAGGAGATGGTATCGGTGCGGAGATCACCGACTCGGTCAAGGAGATTTTCGAGCATGTCAACGCACCCATTGAGTGGGAGCAGTATAATGTCTCCGGTGTGTCTTCGCAGGGAGAAAGTCTCTTTAGACAGGCAATGGAATCCCTGAAACGCAACAGAGTTGGTCTGAAAGGTATGTGAACGTTAAATGTAATTTCCTGCGTACTGACAGCCTATCAGGTATTCTCTTCACGCCAATCTCCCAGACTGGACATATATCGTGGAACGTCGCCATGCGTCAACAATTGGATATATATGCCTCCGTTGTTCTGTGCAAATCCCTTCCAGGGTTCTCTACTCGTCACAAAGAAGTTGATTTTGCCATCATCCGCGAGAATACGGAAGGTGAATATTCGGGACTTGAGCACCAGAGTTATCCTGGTGTCGTCGAAAGCCTCAAAGTGTCTACACGGGCCAAGGCCGATCGCATCGTCCGTTTTGCTTTCGACTTTGCTCTCAAGAACAATCGCAAGGTGCGTCAGAATTCCACTGTCACATGTACGGAGAAATATTGAACAAAGATCCAGAAAGTGACTTGTGTGCATAAAGCAAACATCATGAAACTTGGTGATGGCCTTTTTCTAAACACATTTCGTCAAGTTGCAAATGAGTATGAAAGCTCTGGCCTTGTATTCAATGACATGATTGTCGACAACACGTGATTTTTTTCCTTTCCTAAACACCGCATATCTTTCTTCTTACCGGCTTTTCAGTTCCATGCAGCTTGTTGCTCGACCAAGCCAATTTGATGTCATGGTTATGCCAAATCTCTATGGTGCCATTGTCTCAAATATTGGTGCTGCCCTCGTTGGGGGTCCAGGTATTGTCCCGGGATGTAACGTTGGCAGGGTATAGAGCAATCTAATTTGGACATGTTGCATTCACTGATGTCTTCTAGGAGTATGCCCTTTTCGAACCTGGATGTCGGCATGTTGCTAAAGACATTATGGGTACGAACCGCGCCAATCCTGCGGCCATGATCCTTAGTGCAACCATGATGCTTCGACATCTTGGGTGAGTTTTTATTCCCCACGCGGTGCCTCTTGACCTAACTTGTCGTTTCTCTTCCGACCAGACTCGATTCCATCGCCGACTCTATTGCATCTTCAACTATTGGCGTAATTAACAAAGGTCAGATTCGGACAGCGGACATGGGGGGTAAGAACCAAAGCTTTCTCCATGGCTTATTATTAAATGATCATATTCACAGGAACCGCAAGCACCTCTGACTTCACCGCCGAAGTTATCAAGAACCTCTGAAGCGTTTGTAACTCAGTTGCCACCCTACATTTTATACATTGGGCTATTATCAGCAACTGCAATATACAAGGTAGAGCGTTGCCTAGTACATAGTACAATACCAGTACATTCATATCTTATAGAAGAGCTCCAATCAAGGTACATCTGCGGTTAAAAAATCATGATATCCTTCATCGTCCAATGCTGCTTCATACTCCTCTACTGAGATTCCCACCTTTTGCCTTTTAACATCCGTCCCATCCGTGATATCAGAAACCGGTGGTACATGTATGATCTTCGCTCCTCCTTCAATCTCTGCTGTTCCCCTTCGTCGGGCCTTTAAAATGGTTTCACATTTCACCTCGCCCTTTTTACCCCACCCAGCGACCTCAGGTCTGAAATCCGCATAGAGGCTAAACCCAACACGGTTCAGCTCCTGGGGTGGATATGTCTTGGCGAGGAGCCGCATTGCACCAACAATGTGCCCGGCTGTCTGACGGAAGGCGTTTGTGATATAGTTGAAGCCTGCAGATGGTGAAACAGGCTCGCCCTTGAGCAATGCGCGCCATTGTGATGATTGTGTAGAAAATACAGGTCTGTAAGGTGATGGATCTTTTAGGGTTGAGCAAATGGAACTCATCGATACCACTCACATCCTAACGGAGAACTGATCAATATCCACAAATCTGTTGGAAGGAGATAGAATGTTCACCTTCGACCCATGAAATCGACATAGGGCTGTCCTCCCCCATGCGTCGCCTCCAGACCTTTCCCTTTCCCTTCCTCAAAGATGCCTAGACTGACACCTTTGCTTGTTGCATTCATCTCGGTGTATACAGAGGCTGAAATTAATTGGGATCACTGATACACATGGCAATTTAACACAAATTAAAAGATCAGCACTTACCAATACTTAATGCCTCCTCACGCATAAAACCCATCCGTTCTGCCACGACCATCGCCCAAGCCGTCATAACTGGTGCGCGATTTACGATCGCGGATCTAGTTAGCAAAGCCTGTAAACAGCATCGATATCGAGATAACATCAGAAGCAAGAGAAATATGGTACGCACCTGTTCATCGAGAAGCTCGTCAAAGTCTAGACTACCATAGTTTACAGCATCATCTTGGGGTCCTTCCGGAAGTGATTCATTCAAATCATCGTCACGCTTGCGTTTTTTAGTTAAGGGTTTCTTCTGATGATCATTAAAGTCTGCGTCAATATCTTGATAATAATATCCGATGTTCGCAGGGCACGCACGGCATTGGACACAGAAAGCTTTGTCAGAGCAGCGGCAGACGACGACGCAGCAGTTACTGGATCTTTAATGGCAGACCCATTTGTATAACCAGCTTTCTTCACCGCAGCAAGCACGAGCTTCCTCTGATCTTTATCATCTACATGAAGTGCAGAGAGTTTGCTGTCTGTGAGCTGCCCAAGGGTTGTAGGCGTGTTGCAAGTCTTATATCTATCTTTCATGATACTTTCAAAAGCAAAACACCGCGGAGATATGGAGACATACATTTTAGAGGCGACAGCTATAGCCTTTTCCATGGACATGTTACTGGCAGTTAGCATTTTCAGAAACGTAGGTAAGGCAAGCTTTGCCTCTGGCCCAACAGACGGCGTCATTTGAGGCGGCATGATTCATATGAACGCCGTTGGGGACCATTGTGGGCCACCTGCTTCAATTGTAAATTGTCTTGTCATTGGTCCTATTCGAATAAGACACATACAATCTTTAAGAATCATTCTCGGAGAGCCAGCTTGTTTGCAGCGCACGCGACAGTTTCGCAAGTGGCCTTTAGTCTAAGTAAAGACAAATTACGTGGATAAATATGAAGCGAACACCCGTGACCAACACTGGCTCCAAGGAACTTCATACGTAGTTAACTGAGCTGCTCATCTAAATTGGAGAACAGTTGCTTCATATGACCAATAGCTGCTATTTTGCATGTATTCGAGTCTTGTGACTGGCATTTGCAATAATTACATGTCCAACTTCTCGATCTAATAGAAGAGAAGTCATCACTGGTTAAGGATAGTTGTCTCCACAATAATGCCAGTCACGCGGTATGGGTCTGAAGAGAAGTGGAGTGAGAAGAGGCACAACACAAAATAGGACGACACCCACCAATATTCGAGGCAGGACGTCTGTCTTCCAGGTATCCATAGCCCTGCCCAGCAACGTGCCTCGGAATACGAATACTAGCACCACGATTCGCAATTCCCGAACTGAAACTCGAGATATGGCCGGTCTCGTGCCTTCCAGTTAACCTCAGATCATTGTCCTCGCCGTAGACATTAATGTGCTCATTGTGCCTCTTAGACAACTTCTCAATTGCCTCCTCAATCTTCTGCAACCCACCGGGCTCACGCATAGCCTTAGTGGAATAATTGGTGTGACAACCAGCACCGTTCCAGTCACCCTGAAGAGGTTTGGGGTGGAAAGACACCTTGATGCCCCACATTTCAGCAACGCGGACCAAAAGGTAACGAGCCATCCACAAGTGGTCACCCATCGAAATACCCTCACACGGGCCAACTTGAAATTCCCACTGGGAGGGCATAACCTCGGCATTGATACCACTGATAGTGACGCCAGCGTAGAGGCAGGCGCGGTAGTGGGCCTCGATGAGGTCACGAGCGAATACCTTACCAGTGCCTATACATGGGTCCGTCAGCAATGATATTGGAGTGAAAGTTCAGTGGAATGATGACGAACCAGCACCACAGTAGTAAGGGCCCTGAGGACCCGGGAAACCCCCCTTTGGCCATCCGTAAGGTGAGCCATCAGCATCAAAGAGGGTGTACTCCTGTTCGAGACCGAACCAGGGCTCCGAGTCCTTAGCCAAATCCATCGACTTCTTTGCGTGGTGACGGTAGTTAGTCTTGTTAGGCGTACCATCATTGTTGTACGCCTCTGCAAGTACAAGGATGTTGTCGCCGCCACGGAAGGGGTCCTTGAAGATGGCAGCGGGACGGAGGAGAACATCCGAATCATGGCCGGGAGCTTGATTGGTCGACGAACCGTCGAAATCCCAGATACGGAGTTCACCTATGTCCTTTACTTTCTTCACGACTGTCTACATTAGGGGCGAAAGCATCAGAGGCACTGGAGAAGGGAAGTAATAGGACAGGTGAGACAAGAACATACAGTGGTCTTTGAGCGCAGACCACCGTCACCGTCAATCCAAACATCTATGTAACATGTCAGCGCACCCCGAAAGAAACCTGCAAAGAAAATGGCACCCCAAAAACATACATTCTGCTTGGATCTTGTCACCCTGAGGAAGAGAGAGGAAGTGGTTGAGAAGGTCTGCACGCCAGGTAGGAGCAGTCATTATGGTGAGAAAAGTTTTTGATGGGGTTGTATGGGAATTGGTTGGGGGCTTAAGTCGTGGGCCGAACCAAACAAACCCCCTTATATATTGCTGTCAAACCGATCGGAATTTGAAATGATTATGTCCCGTGATTGGTGTGATAACAGCTTAACCCTATCGACATTTGGGCAAACTAAAATGATTTTGCTCAATTTGCTTTTCACACTTTTTTTTTTTCAAATTTGATTATCGGTGCTTCGTCGGGAAATATGGAGCGGTAGACTACCATCTGGTGGTGATCTCTACGCCTCTTGCATTTCTTTCGGCGTACAGCTCCTCAAATTAGGGATATGAATATTCGGGGCAACCATGGCCGGTTCGGATCATCCTCGTCTCCTCACAGCTTTCCGTCTTCTGCCCCCTGCCATAGTAGCGGCAACTGGCCCCTTTGATCGCGGTCCTGCGGAATTGGCAATAATGTCTGATGCAGAATCTGTATCTTCCAAGTCCGTATCTCCACTCTCCGGGTGATCGTTTGGAGATGAAGGGCTGGCGCGCCCCTGTATATATAAATAACCAATTTTTGCGAGAGCCAGGAACCATGTGCGACCAATAGCTGGCGGTGACGCTGCTGAGTTGTCTAGAGGAAGAAGTTCCCCATCGGGGTCTACCTGTCCAAGCCACGAGGGCAAGGATCAGACCGAGCCAAAGTCAGGAACCAGGGAACGTACAATGTGCACATGATCCCCTTCCACCACCATTTCTATCCATTTCCCTCCAATCGAGTGTTCCTCACCGTCATCGGCGACTTGAGGCCCACCGCCAACGTTTACTTTGACCTTATGACGAGAATTGAGATTTCAACACCAAAATCTACATTTTTCATACCGTACCTTTCGCTTTCCTTCTATGCGGTTCAACTTAGGGCCCCATGCAGCCAATCTCGCCTTACTAACAAACAGCTGTATCCGTGCCAAGTCATTCTTGTAGTTGATACTCTGGACAATATACTGTACGCCAGAGGTAAATATTATTAAGAACACGAGTACTGTCTAAATAACAACAAGGTCAGCCAACGGAGACATACAAAGCGATAACGTACTCCTAGTCCCGGTCTGAATCGAGTGTAGTAGTAACCCGTGCCTATGATTCATCAGTAAGTACGAACCATCAAATTGCTAAAATATCGCACCTCGCCATTTAGGTACCCCATTCTTATAGAAAAAGTCGTAACGCTTTCGACTTTCTATGTTCCTTAATATAGTAGATATTACGCCAAGTCTAGAAAACCGTTCGTGAGCACCCTTGACACCAGGGTTTTTATCCGGGCTAACGATGTCCTTAGAAATGCACCGTAAGGGTAAGTTGTCCAACGCACTGTAAAACAATGCCTAAGATGGATAAGCTGGGGCGAATGGAAGAACAAGCAAGTGCATTTACTCTTCTTTCTGTAAGCTTTCCCAATCTCCACTATCGTTGCAGTGGATTCGACCCCGAGAAAAGAATAGAAAGTAGTTCCCTTTCCTGGAGTTGAGAAGCAGCTTAGAATAAATCATAGGCGACCAAGAGGATATAACCAGACCCTCTGCTGCTTCAAGTTCGCTTACGAGATCGAATATTTCGTGGTCATACTGTCTCATACGTGAGGAGTCTAAAGGTGGCAATGATAATTTCACCGACACACTTTATCCCAACTTGACAACAATGGATGAGACGGGCTTGGCAGGAAGACATTCAAGCTCACCCATATGCTGTCGTCGTCAGTAATACGAAGAACGAGAGGATGAGGATAATCCTCATGAGTGACGGAGAGATCAGTGATAGGAGTCCCAATAATCAAATCTAAGCGACAGATTTTCTAAGCGACAGATTTTAACCGAGTGTGGACGCCCACAACGCGTACACAAGACACATTGACAATACGATTTCAACATTTGCCAAGCTCTCCATGTAGATTAATCATATCACATTATGAATGCAGGACCCTTTCGCCAGATAGGTAACCTCTTCTTAAAATGGAATCCATACACATGGTCATGTCCAATGGATAGCGAGTGAAGTTCAACGAAATTATCACGGTGACAGGGGAAAAATGTACCTATCATCCATCTTTAATCTTGCGGCCTCTACCCAAAAAAGGCTCTGGTGCACGATACAGAACATAGTCATGCTATCACCTCTTTTCACCTGGCTGGTGCCCAGAGAGCGTACAGTTCAGCATCTGAAGGGTCAAAGGTAGTCGTTATGGCTGGGTCAGCCTTGATAATCGCATTCCGGGGGTGTGAGTGTATTCCCCATGATGACGCCGGAGATGGTGCTGCCGATGGTGGCCCTGCTACAGGCGAACTAAATATTGTCGACGATGGGGTACGACCTCGTCCTAACCCTTCTGGGAACTGCAAGGGTTCACATGCAATCAATAGAAATGTCGTTTCAGTAATTAGTAAGTGTCACACACCGTCCTAGGTGGGGGTGTGCCATAGCTAGCAGACCTGCGGTTCCGCATTTCATTGGTCGGGGTTCCGGCTGAACACTAGTTAGACTAATCTCTCTAACAAAAAAGCGAGTGTTGTCATACCCGAGTGTTGCTGGGAATGCTGAGAAAATCCTTGACTAGACATGTTATTGGCAAGGGAAAGTGGTGACGTAATCGTTGAGTTTGTTAGCGGCGGAAAGGCCACTCACAAGTTCTTCTTACCACCACCATAAGCACGCCACCGCATTAGTCTTCTGTCATGTTTATGCTCAAAAGTTGTCAGTAAATAATACATTAACCTTCCTGAAACCGTGTTCTAACTTCGTATCATGGAGTGTTCGGCAAAGTCTGGAGTAAGTATGCTAGACCTTTAGAGTGGCATTCTTGATTAGAACTATTTTTTCAGACGATCCCAATGCTGCAGAATTGGCACAAATATCTTCTGGCCAACTGTATCTAGTACGGTCGGATAACGTTAAGGGGTCGCGTGAATGCATGTGAGTTGGCCTTTACATTCCTTCACCATAGATATCGTTATCTAATATATCATTCAAGCTATCAAAATGCCATGGCCACCATACGGCGTGTCATGACCACAGATTTCCACTTTCAGCTTGTTGTTACTCGCGTTTTTGAGGAAGGGGAGGAACTGCTTCTTGACGAAGACGATGAGAGTACGTAGATAACGGAAGTTTGCGTATGCTGACTCAAGCATACCACGCTATAGCCGACCAGGAACGTTCTTTTTTAATTGACGAAGCTCTCCAGTTCCGTGCCGGCACATTTGAGGACCAACCAACTTTTTTGTGGCGGGACCTCGAAGATGACGAAGACGATCTATTCGAGTATGTTGCTATAGGAGCAAATGGTCCCACTGTGGCCTTTTTCCAAACGGCGATGTACAAGGCTATGTATGAAAGAAAATATGGAAAGAGTTCCGCAGACACAACTGATGAGGATCTGCAGCAATTTGTCCACGGGTAAATTTAACCCTTTCCCTCATCTTCCTTCCTAATCTTTTCCAGGTCGACACCTAAGAGATCTTCCAAAGTAGCCAGATCTCGCAAAGATCCCGGTCTTACTTCCGCTATGGCAAGGCTCTCAGTTTCGTCCAGAGAGCCAAAGTTGGCATCTCAATCGCAATTTTCGGATAAACCCGTGGTGATTTCTGAAGCTGCAACTTTGTATCTATGGGATGCGGAATCCGAGCAATTCAAGCGTCAAGGAAAAGTGGAAGCTTGCCTCTTAGATAACGGGGGACGTGATTGTGAGTATTTCTTAGGCTTCGTGTAGCTTGTAGTTCTCGATCAATCATGGATTTTTCTGGCTAGACTGGCTTCAAGCGCGGGGCCGTGATGCATTCGCGTCTCATCAAGTCGGACCTGAGCTGAATCCAAGATTTGCGACGGTATTCATCAATCGATGGCTCTTCTAATAGTTCACCTAATTAACCATTGTCAGATTGTTCACTCTATGTCCTGGAATCAGTTTTCTCCTCGAGGCGTGCAACAATCTTACTGCATCAGATTCAACAACCCTGAGGCCTTTGGACGATTCAAGGAGGCATTTGCACAATGTCAATATGAAATGCTTCACGGCATCTCCTGGGACAAAGTCAAAGTCAGTTTTTGACGATAACAAATCGTTCGCTCTTTATCGATATTTAACATTAACCCACAGCCTGACGAGCAACAATATGCCCTTCGGTCTTACGACGAAGACGTTGAGATGACTGATTCAAACACTGAGGACGAGGACGAGGAGCAAGAAGTTGAGTTAGAGATGGACACTGAGGAAGGTGAGTTTGGCAGTCCTAGGCCACTACTTAATTACTCACTGGTTTATAGTCAAGAGTGAACACGTACAACGGGAAGAAGATCCTCAGGCCAAAGCTTTCCGAGAAGGCGGCATAAATAAGCAACTCGTCGTATCCACAGAGCGGTCTTACGTTGAAAACCGCGGTAGGATTGGTGTCTTCAAAAACACAAATGACACCGGAGAGCTTCAATATATCGCTACTATCAACAAACTAGTTACTCCAAAGGGCAAAGCATTTGTGCCCAAAAAGGTCTGTTTGAACCCGAAATTCAAGGATGTGCTATCTAATCTGCTCATAGATGATGTTGCACAACCAAGATGCTTCTATGGTACTGCAGAATCCTGATGCACCGAACTCATTGTACAATTTGGATATCGCAACTGGCAAAGTCGTCGAGGAATGGAAGGTTCATGACCATGTTCCGATCGAGCATATGGCTCCCAATACAAAGTTCTCTCAGGCCCAGCCTGATAGAACCCTTGTTGGTGCATCCCACAATGCTTTGTTTCGGGTGGATCCGCGTCTCTCGGGTAACAAGATGGTGGATAGTCAATACAAGCAGTATACTGCAAAGAACAAGTTCTCGTGTGTCGCGACTACCGCTGGCGGCAAGTTGGCTGTTGCTAGTGAAAGGGGTGACATTAGGCTATTCGATTCTATTGGCAAGAACGCGAGAACAGCTTTACCGGCCCTCGGGGATCCAATCCTTGGCGTCGACGTTACAGCTAACGGACGGTACATCATTGCGACGACCAAGACTTACCTCCTTTTAATTGATACCCTCATTGGCGAGGGGAGGTACAAGGGAGAACTGGGATTCGATCGGAGCTTCCCCGTCGATGCTAAACCTATGCCAAAGAGACTGCAGTTGAAACCAGAACATGTAGCGTACATGGAAGGGAACGTGTCATTCACTCCAGCTAGGTAAAGATACTACTATTCTTGCTCATTCAAAATGTTGACAAGACTTTCAAGGTTCAATTCTACGGAAGGACAGGAAGAAAACCTGATTGTCACTGGGAATGGCCAGTTTGTGGTCGCTTGGGACTTCGCCAAAGTGAAACGGGGTCAGCTCGACAAATACAGTATACAACGGTACATAAAACGAACTGTATGTACACAAGTTTGTGGATGCTAATATGAAACTGGCAGGTATCCCAAGCGGGTGGTGCAAGACAACTTCAAGTTTGGAGCTGACAAGGACATTGTGTGTAAATTACTTATGCTCAATGTTACCCAACTGACCATGGAGGATGCTTCAGATCGTTGCTCTCGAGGATAACATCCTGTCAACAAACAAGAAACAGCTCAAGCCTGCCACTCGGAGGTCTTTGTCATCTGCGACTCAGAGCAGGTCGAGCATTGTTAATAGCCCTTACTGATTCCAGATTACTTGTTCCTTTCTCGTTTTCTTGCTCAGACAGCGTAATCGTTTCTCAATCTCTCTACGCATTTAGGTGGGTTCACGCAATTTGTATCCGGATTTCTCTCAAATTGTACTACAACATGCGAACGTGATGAATGAATAATACTGATGTACTTGACACGACTTTACGAGTGTACCGAGAAATTTTGACCTTACATACCGCCAGCGCTATCACGGAATAGCTAAGCATTCAACGTTTGCTTCCATGATGCGTCGGTGCGCAAAGGGATGTGGTTTGGATCCTTCAGGTTGACGTCAGCCAGTCGATACTATACGCAGCATCTGGCGAAAATGCTAGTTCATATTGAAGATTCCACTCTGGCATCAAATTTTTTGATGATCTGGCCTACTCTGGCACAACGAGGCAATAACTTGGACACAAGGCGGTCCAGGTTCTGAATTAGAGAGGCATACGCTCCTCCTCAAGGTCGATCTAGAATGTCCTTTGTCAGAGTCTGAAAGCGTATATATGATGGCACATTGCTTCGATCTAGGAAAGTGATTGCTCTATATGCCTGCTCACTACCTCCGCGTAAATTTCTCATAATTGATGTCATCCCCATTCCTGATCATCGACGATCGTGATCTCTACTATTGACCTATGTCTCCAGACTTTTAATGCTCTGCGCCATGGGCCCTTTAGCAGACTCCTGTGAGCTCCCCGCTTCGTCTCCCAGAAAACACTTGCACGGCCTACAAAATGCCCGCCGCGATTATAATCGTCAACGATACCATCATTCCAGGTGACCCACCCCAAATTCTCGTGTCTCTTCTTTACCATTGACACTTACGAACAACTTGGAGGTCCCCTGAGTATGAGACCACTACTTTACTAACTGTATCTTAGCCCCTTAGTCTTGCAACTCAGGTTCCTTTGATCTTGGTTTGACCCCCAGGGAGACGCAGACTCGCATTGCATTTTATATACTCGTAATCAGCACCCTGCTCGTTAGTGCCCTGTTTGCTCTATGCACTACCAGGCGTTGGTGGACGTCTGCGAATCTCTGGTCGTTGCCTCGCCTCTGCGCTCTGTGGTTTATTTCCGTAGCCGCCTTTGCCACCGTCGTGTTTGTTCAACCAGGCGGAGCGACAAGAAGCACGTTCGCTTTAGTAAGTGCAGTCGAGTACACTGCGTACGGCTGTTGGCGGTATTAAACAGCAGAATACACTTTAGGCCATCATTCATGGGTCCGAGCTATTCCCGCCCCTGTTCCAAATACGAGTGAGCTGATAATCCCTTCCGAACAGGATGGTTGAGATCAGCATCATGTATGCGGTTCATTCGTAAGTATTCGAGACTGAAGTAATAATCTTTGATTATAGATCACTCCTCCTCGACTGTACTTTCTCCCAATCGCTCATTTCGGCAATGATATTCGGGTTCGTCGATTTCACCGTGGCATGTAAGTGCACACAAATCCATTACTTTAGCCATGAACGCCCAGCAACCCTACTCTCAGTTGCCCTGCCAAATATTGGCCATGTCTTCATGATCGCGGCCATATTCGGTGGAATGAACGATTTTCTGATGGTGGACTGTTTCAATCTTGTGTGTACCTGTCGCCGCTCACGTGTCTATCCTCTAGCCCTTTTTGTTGTTGTATGGCAGACAGCCCTTGCTTGCTCTGGGCGGATTTGCACATACAGCAGCTGCTGTTGCGGTCTTCACATCCATCGTGTATGACTATGGTGTGATAACTTTTACGTGCGTATAATATGCGTCTATGGTATGTGTCCACATATGCCTCATAAAATTTGTGCAGGATTGTTTCGTTCATTTCTCTATGGTATGTTATTAATCGTTGGATGTATCCTTACCCCAATGTTTGACATTGATATCCAATTTCAGGGTTTACGTTGGATTCATCATAGCCGGACTTCGAGTCTCTAAAATATCAGACACAGAATACCCGATGAACCCGATGAAAGTCTCGGTATCTCCAAAAGTCCTTACCCTGTTGGTCATGGCCTCCTTCGCCGGTTCGATCGTGAGTCTCAATTCTCAGTTTGGGGTGGCTCTCCCCCTCACGGTCGGTCATATTTAGGGTATAACGATCCTTCTCGCATATGTGGCCCCTCAAAAATGAGCCTACGGCTTGACATGTCGTCTGGGGTTGTCAGCAGTAAAGGTTGAAGTCTTGTCATGGTTTCTGCAGTACAACGATTCTTGAGCTTGAACGTAATAAAATGAGATGATTTGCTTTGATAACAACATGTTCATGCAACCTTAAAGTATAATATCATTTAATTTCATTCCTACTTGTATTTGCTCTATGGAGTTTCCGACGCACACACTGCAGGTACGATGGTCACGTTCACTGTGCACTACTGTGGCGATGCGCACCTGGCGATCCCGAGATGTCTAAGCTCCCAGTATGAAAAATTATATCAGCGGATTTAATAGTCTACATTCTAGATGCTCTTGATCTCAGTTACAACCATCTTGGCCGTGGTCCATACCCTCTTCTGGCATAACCTCACGCCAACCATGTACTCATGGTAATAGTATCACCTACAGCCTACATTAGAACTGCATATTTTCCCCAATCCCTCACAGATAGGGGGACCGGCAGAAAACCCGAGGCGATCCAGGTTGGAGTGAATTAATGGGAAAAACAGGAAGTTGATTTCAATACAACATGCCCAGGCAATCTGTTTAATCATAAGCCAATTATTATACCCAAAAAATAATAAACAAATAAATCAAAAATGTTGGGATTAATCAATGATCTTCTACTCCGGAGAAGCATGGCAATTCTTTCTGCAGGCCCTACCAGACACGACTCCTCTACCATCTGGGCCGGAGACTTCAGCAAGCACAACCCGTTATGGTCGGGCCCAAATCAAGCTCGGCGGTCCAGATGCAGCGACACCGACCTCTTTGTGCGGCTGCTCGCTCAGCACCACATGAAACTCCAACTCCCTGCTGGCACCCCCACCTTTCAATCTGACTCTGGGGTTGGGGCCATCAGACAGGTTGTTGAATTTCGGTGGTGCTGAGCAAGGACCGCGGAAAGGACAACTGTTTGGCTTGAGCGGAGGTAATGGCTCGTTGCAAACAGGTGAGGAATTACAAATCATGTGTGACTAATGTGACACGTCAACCAATGTACAGACGCCGGTCGAATTATTCCAACACAGGTTTCAAGGCCTGGTGTGATTGGTGGAACAGAGTGGAAACAAGTAGTCAGTGGGATGTTTGAATGACAGGGATATAATTTAAATGAGATGTTATTTGACATAACTAACTAGAAAGCCAACTCGACCACCTATCTTCGTGAGGGAGAATTTTCGGCACATGTCCGGTGGGTCAATGATATTTAGAGGTCATGGAAACTCACAATATTGATGCCTCAGTAAAATGTATTAGTAAAACGAGGCTCATATCATTAAACACGCAGGACGACCACAAAATACGGTTGAGTGAATGAGATTCATATTATCACCCTACTGGCTCTTCATTTTTTTGGTTTGAGAATCTTTCAACAGTGTAACGACCATAAGCTCCTCTATACAACACCCGAGACTAAAACTGAGTGACATATTCACATGGATACAATGCCAAAAAGATACTGTGTTCTCCTTGTTGAAATAAATGAAAATTTTAACTCACGGGTGCTTACCTCTGTGATATATCTTATTAAGTTGTGCACTTATAGTAGTAGTAGCATGAACTGGATCAAGGTAATTCAGTTAGCAGTTTGGTGGGATGGTGAAAGTGGACAGCACAAGGAATGCGGCAGCGATAGCTGTTTAAGGGGTTGCATGCTTTGAATAATTGGAAGTGCTGACCAGCAAGATTCGAGTGAGATTTACCATTGCAAGTCGACTCCATGAAACTACCCGGAAATCACAAGACCTGTGTCAATCACGAACGGTCCCTTGATCTCTATTAACTTAACCCCAATACTGTCCTTTCTATCAAATGTTGGCTTTCAAGCACAAATACTCATTTGTCAGTCCCACAGATGGTCACATTATTGTTCCAGTTCGGCCCCATATTTCAGTCGTTGAGTGCAAATTCATACAGTTCAATCTCTCTCAAATTGTAATCTTTTTGGATGTCAGATACGCGGGATACAGGAATGGAGAAGGAGATCTCAGCGGCCCTATCGTTATTCAGTCGGGCAACTTGCAAAAATAAAGTAAAGTGTCATGTAGAAATGCCAATGATTGCATCAATACATATACACTAGCCATAATTCTGCAAGGCGGCCGCTGATACACGAGAGAGGGCAGTGAGGACTCGGGCGTGAGCTTGGTTGACATCCCTAATGCCAGCGTGTCGAGCCTGAGAACCAATTCGAAGGGAAGGGATCGCCTGATGACATTAGCCTCGTGGCAGACAAACATCTGTCGGTATTCTGAGTGGCCGTGTGTATTTGTATTTGATAACGATCGCAAACGTCAGTTTCCCATCTATTTTGTAAAAGAAACAATTCTCTTCAATGATGTTTGCATTGCTGTAATTGGGATTTCAGCGGCCTGGACCACAGAGTGCCGAAGTGGTCCTAAGCAGGGAGGAGGGTTTGGGTGTATTGGTGGAGCAGAGTTTGTTGTATACAGGGAGGTGGATGGTGTATGGACAGGTGGACATATTGTGAAGGCAACTCTATTGGCAGAGTAAGCCTGTGACAACTGTGAGTTCAGCAGAAGAGCTGAAGAGTGCAGATAATACATGTAAACTACTTATAGTCTTGAGTTCAGGCACAGAGTGTGACTAATTGGGAGAACAATAAAGAACAATAGGCAGCTACTCTGATGTTGTGTCAAGTGTACTCTATTTTGACAACAGGACACATGCACCCACTTATGGTAGTTTTTGCGGTCCTGGATGCGGTAGGGACACATGACCTTCATCTAGCAGATATTCACATTTTGCTTCCACCTGGATGTGAGGGACGAGCTGAGGAGACAATGGAACTGGGGGAACCACAGATGCCCCTGTTAGGGTCATGTGGCTGGACATCTGATGATTGGTCACCATGAATGTGTATTAGCAACGTTCCTGAGTGGTGGTCATCGCTGTTGGAAATAGAGGCACAAAAGTGTGTATTGTGACATGTCAGATCACTACAAGAAAAATTTTCTGTGGCATCTAACTACTTCCTGCCTTTAACCAATGTTAGCCTCAACACCTCAGTGAAATATTTCAACACACCCACTGAGGCCAACACCTCCATAATAAAATCAATAAAAGGAGAGTGTAGGATAGAATGGATAAAAATAAATAAACAAGAGGCTTAATTTGAAAATTTGACCAACTCAGGATCACTGGTTTTAAACCAGTGCTTCTTCTTTTTTATCTTGGGTATAATAAGCAAGAAATTGTTGCTTGGTTAATAGAGTGGAGTTGTTCTTATACCTTTAGCAGCTGCAAATGCAAATAATTGGTCATCACTATCAGACATTGTAATGTGTGGTTGAAAATGCACTGCTTGACTTCCTCTGGCATATTTGCAATACAGAATTGTGCAATATGATGAGGGTGTCTACAATTATAACACAATTATAACATACCCTCTCATGGTTCCTTGTATTCCCCAATTGATGTCATGATCATTTTCATCAGCTTTCTCCTTGGATCCCAAAACACTACACTTTCCTCTGGCAATCAATGCTGGTTCTCCTTCCTCCTTCTTTACTACCATGTCTACCCCCATCTCATTTGCCTCATACTGCTTGAGTGCCAAGGCAATCTCATCAATAGTTGGGGATATTGTTCACAGCATAAGTGCTGTGCAAACTGGAGCCCAAGATGGGTACAACCCAATCAGGATTTTGTCAGTAATTTTGAGATCATCCAGTTTGTGGCTAATAGCTTCTAATCTGTGAGCAACTGTGAGAACTCCTTCAATGAAGCTTGAGATTGAAGCAGATGAATCATGGGTGATGGAATAGAACTGTTGACATAGGAGTATCCTATTTGTTTGTTAGAGTCTGAGTTCACATCAGGTCCGAGCTGATGTAAGTCGGTCCAAGCAGTGTGTTCGGAGTTGTAAGGACCTGGCTTCAACTTTAATGTTGCACCCTCCTCAATCGTCAGTCCTTTATTTCAGAGGTTCAGAGAAGATAAGTTTCGGAGTTCAGAGAGTGAGTGGGAATACTAAGTCGATATTCAAACTAAGGTATAGTACAGAAGTCTGGAGGTATTTATACATGTGATCCTTATTGTAACTAATTAGGAATAGTCAAGAGAACAATAAGATGAATGAAAATGGAGTACAAGCAAAATATACATCTGGTGTTACAATAAGACTATTGTTCAACGAAAAGGGAAGATGTCTGAGGTCCGAGGTCAATGATGCTGGTCAGACTCGGAGGTGGCAATGTAGGTTCGGACTTGGTTTGGAGTAGGGTTCTTTTATAGCGCCCTATATCGGATGTCTGGGATGTTGGAGTTATATCGCAGATATAACAGTGCCCCCCTGTTAGGACCGAGCCTCAAGGTCCTGGCACTTAATAATGGTGGAGGTTACCATGAGAAGATTATGTGATTAGGTGTTGAAAAAAGGTATAAAACGAGGACCCTTTTCCATAGCAGTAACCTAACCATGTCATCACCCAACACCCTTAACCTTGATGACAAAGTCGCATTGATGGAGCAAATGTGAGTGACTTCGGAGAAGCTCAAAAAGATCTGAGCAGAGAAGAAAAGGAAGGCCGAGGAGGAGGCCAAGCAGAAGACCGAGGAGGAAGCTAAGCGGGAGGCTGAGCACAAGGTGAAGGAGGAGGCCAAAAAGGCTGAAAGAGAGGCCAAGAAGAAGGCCAAAGAGGCCAAAAAAAGGGCCAAGGAGGAGGAAGATAAGATGCTCCAAAAGGAGGCCAAAAAACCTCGAGGGGCCTCGTCAAAGGTCCCTAAAAGGGCAACATGAGGGAGGGCTAAGAAGAGCTCCCAAACTGTTTCGGAGCTATCTACAATAGTTGAAGAAGCCCCCTCTGAAGGGAGTTCTTCAGGGATCATGACTCGGAGGGTGACCCCAGACTTGGGAGAGGGGGGTTCGGGGTTGTCTGAGCATGAAAAAGAGCACGCCCACATCCTCAAAAAACAGTGGTTGGCCTGAAAAGCCCATGCTCAAAAGCTAGTGGAGAATGAGCAGCTGAGAAGGGCCAGGGCTGACAGTGCTGAGGTGGGTCTTGGACTGATCAAGTCAAGTCAGAGAACACTAATAAGTCTTTTCCCAGACTTGTATCAGACGTCCGAAGGCAGGGTCAGTAGGAGCTCAGAGGTGTGCAGGCACTGTGCCCGCTGGGGGGACCCCTGTATCTGGCCTAGTACTGGGAGGGGCACTTTGTGCCTGATCTGCAGGCTTCGCAAAGTGAAGTGTAGGCTAGATGATGGTGATGGTGAGGAGTTGGACAAGGGCAAGAAGAGGGGTAAGGGTGCTTCAGAGGACAGCATCGGTCCTCTGTCGAAGAAGAGGAAGGTAGAGGTGGTGATTGAGGGACCGTCTCAGGGTCCAGATACCTCTGGGGTTGACCTGAAGGAGGTGGTAGAAGAGCTGTGGGGGTTGAGGCAGAATGTGTGGGGCATTCAGGAGGAGAACTGGAGGATTGCCAAGGCCCTGGTGTACATGAATGACCTCCAAATCATTGAGCAGGCTCAGTGGTTCAACTGGTCACAAAAGATGGATGAGTGGTGGGGGAGTTCTCTGAGGGAAAACTGGAAGGGG
>QLPG01012504.1:0-18818 GCA_003314385.1 Gomphus sp. MG54 | reverse complement strand
TGCAGGCGCGTTATCGCGATCCACGCACAGGTGTACCTTATGCCAACACAGGTGCATTCCGTATTCTTTCGCGGCTGTTAGTACACGAATATGTTTGGTCACCTGCCGGGGCACCAGGTGGAATAGGCGTTTTTGTAGGACACGAAAAACAGCGGGGTGCCGTAGGCGTCCCAGACACTTGGGGAGAAGCGATGGCCGGTATTGTGGATAACTCGAGAAAGAAGCAGGTGGAAGGAAAGAAGGAAGAGAAAGCCAAAGAGAAAGAGAAAGAGAGGGAGGTACGAGTCGGTGAGAGGAGGAGTTCGCGTATTGCCGGCGAAGTGGGGGAGGCGATTGATAAAATGCCAACACCAATGGATGTCGATATAGCTGCAGAGGGAGTAGCACTCACCCGTAGCCTCTCGAGTCATTAGCGAGATTAATAACCCTTGCAATTGAGGATAAGACGGGTATGAGTTTGTTGCCATCGTGCCACGGGATCCCATAAATACATGCCCTCTTGAATCAGGAATAATGCTAGGAATTTTCCTACACGTTTAAACACCAATAAACATAGTCCAAACCCCCTTGGCGTATCCAACTATCTCATTCGCTCCTAGCTTGCTCTCTCCAAAAAGACGGTCCACGAATGTGATTGGTATCTCACCAACTGTGTATCCCATCGCCTTTGCACGAACCATCATTTCCATCTGGAATACGTACCCTCGGGACTGTGTTACGGTGATGATATGTTTCAATACGTGCACGCGATATAAGCTGCCAAGAAATGTTAGTTGAAGTCAACGTTTCATACCATATCCTGAACGAAACCTCAACAAACCGAAAACTTCCAGTCAAATCACTGACTCCGGGGTTGAGTAAAGTGGCAGCGAGGAAGTTGGCCCCGCGACTGACAAGCTTCCTTTTCAGATCCCAACCGTGTACGCCACCTGGCTGAGCGGTGGGGGTGTAAGGTTTTGAAACGTTGCGATAGCGTGTACCTGTAACAATATCAAGGTTGTAGGTTTCCTGTAATCTACTCGTTGTCAGAGAACAACTTGCACACGAGGAAAAAGAAATTACCTACTTGATGAATTGGGGAATAAATTTTGGCTAGATATCAAGATCAATTATGGAAGTGGTGAGATGTATTGATGCATAACACACGTGATGTGAGAAATCAGCGTCCATGATGATCACAAAGTCACCTGTGCAAAAGTTTAGGCCATGCATATATGCCGTCCTGTTGGGAAGTGTCAATGGTTCATAAGTCAGGTTATGATTTCAAGAGACCCTTACCCCAGTCCCAATTTTCCAGAACGAGGTTTTAAGACCTAGGTATGGTTGGACAGAAGACATTACTCAGAAAATGTATGCACATACTACTTTGTCCTCGCCATACACTCTTTGTAATTGTCTCGCGACCTCCTGAGTACCATCTGGGCTGGCGTCATCCACAACGATGATTTCCCAGACAATGGCACTGAAAGATGTCTGAGCATTCAATTTCCCCGAAGGGGGAACGCACAAACTGCTGATTGAACACACGAGCCAGTAGCCACACTATGATTGGAAGATTTTTACGTTCATTGTAAGTGGGTAAGATCACTGAATACTTATGGCTTGAAGATATAGTTGGTGACTGAGGCATGTCTATGGAGACGGATGCGTAGGGGTTCATAGAAGTATGAAGTAGTGGAACTTGTCTGTTTCATTAGACGCCCCTACACCTTACCACAATGACCTCACAGGCGACCTCGGTGGAGAAACTTAGATCAGTCATGGGATATACCTGGCGTATATCTATCAAAGACAAGCGTATATTTCTTGGAACACTGGTTTGCACAGACAAGGAGAAGAACATCATCCTAACCAACGCAGATGAATATAGGCGGGGTGAGCCTGGCGGAGGGAGGTATGTGGGTATGATCATGATACCCTGGCGATGGATTGTGAAGGCAGAGGTCGAATGGATTGCGTATATGGAAAACGAAGAAGATAACGAGAGGAATTCATTATATACTTAGAAGCTTGGCCATCTATGCTCTGGTCAGTTGGAGAAGGATGAGTCGGCTGCATCTCCCCAGTTTCATCTTACACGGTTAGGCAGACATTTTTCATGCAACCTTGATTGGAAGTTGCTTGGGATAAGTAATTCTGTGTTTGGACACGGTGAGAACTATTGCTTTCATCTTTTAGTCTTTTTCCTTTGAAACGCTGACCCTCTGAACAGTATGGCATCTTCTTTCGTATTCACGTTCGATTTCGACTCTAGATTTGGATGTATGTCATTCTAGTACGAGCGAGACTCTCATTGAAAATATTCGAATCCACTCGCAGTACCACTGGGGTTAAATTGATAATGTAAATATCATTGCCATATCGACTCCTCGCCCTCAGTGGGTCCATGGAGTTCACTCAGCCAGGCCTTCTCAACAACTCCAAGCATCATTCCCCTCGCTACCACATCCACAGGTGTTTGACTATTGAAGCTTTGGATAAGGCTGGCGAGTGCCTGAACAGCAGCAGAAGAGAGCAAGGAATCACCCGCGTGGTTTGTTGTTGATGGCGGTAATTGATCGAGTGCGACATGCAAGACAGAGCAGTGGTACCATAGAGAGTCCTTGCGGGCCAGCTTGTGTATGCGACGTTCGCCTGTATGTTTCAAGGTTGCTGGACTTTCCCTTTTCTCGATGTTCCACAAGCGTTCGATTTCTTTCACAGTTTCAAATATCACAAACTCTCGCAGTTCCCGTGTACGCTCTTTGAGAGTGCGCAGACACTCGATAAGTCGTTTTATAACACTTAAGAGATCAGGACGAACGTCGGGTGCTGCCGATTTTCGACGGGGCTCTTTGACGCCAGATGTCATTTCATATATAGAGATGTCGTGGAAGCCGCCTATGATTGGACGAACGATGCACAGAGCGAGTTCGCCCTGAATATGAGGTAGAATCGAGTGAGGTGGCCGTAGAGGCAGAGTGGAGTGCAGCAAGGCGAGTAGAAGATTGCAAAGGCAACTAGCAACATCGATACGAGAAGAAGTCGCCACGACAGATTTTTTGGGGGCAAGCACTGCAGTGATAAGGTTTCCAAGAGCTACCAGGGATCGTTTGATATTGGGAATGAGAATTATTTCATCTGTCTTCGAATTCATGCAGTCCGAGTCAGATTGCTGAAGGATACGGAAAGAAGTTAGAACATCGAGAGAGTCCTTGAGCACTGGAAGGCCGGGTCCTATGCATAACTAGTTGTATGTGGGACGCTAAAGAGGTGAACTAAAGTATTCACCTAGGCGAAGATCATTCACTAAACTCCGAAGGTCTAGTCTGTCTGAGAGTGCATTTGGTCCCGTCTTCCGTTTCTTCTTGGGAGGCTGAGAAGAACGAGCGTCGGTATTCAAGTTATTTAGTGGTGCCGGTGCGGACTTTAAGACCAAAACTTCTGTTCTCGATACCATTTAGAGCAACGACTGTTCCCTGGTTGACCCTTACCAAGTTCTTGCTTTTGGGAACGCAACTTTAATAACTCATTCTCTTCTTCCAACTCTAACACTCGTTTTCGCCAGGGATCATCGTCATCTGATACACGTTGAAAATTGTGACCAACCATGTGATTTGATTCTGTAGAAGCAAGCGGGAACCATGTTTTGAGATCTATAAGATAGGCTGCACACTCGAGGTCAGGGTTTAATAAAGTATATTGAAGCAGCATTGCAAAACACGAGCAAGTCAATGACTGTTTGGGCGGTTTATGGGAGAGCACTGCAAGAGCCTTGAATTCATTTATTAGCATATGGGTTATCATGCGCTGGGTTCGCTTACAATTGCAACATGAAGATGTTTAGCTTTACGATAACCCGAAGCCATGGAAATGTAAGGAGGAAGCAACTAACGTGCTATGGACAACTGTGTGCGCGTTATGATGACAAATAGATAATATTACATGTCACTAAGAGTACAGTATCAATGCAGCAATGATCAGTAAAATTTGCCATGATGAATAAATGTTAGAAATGAGAGGTGAGGGGAACGAAAGAGAAAAGATGCTTAGATATGAATATAGCTTGTTCAACATGGATAAGTTGAAACAAGACCCGAAGAACTTGCCACTAGAATGTGTTATTACAAGTATTTGCTTTTGTAAATCCACGCTAGTCCAACGGTACTCGCGCCCTGCGCAGCCTTCAACATTCATAAGCATGCCAAACATAGCAAGATGCCAAATAAATAGAACTTACCGCTGCTCGATACCACCTCGCAGCCTCCTTCAGATTCTTCTTACATCCTTTGCCATTGGCAAGGCAGTAACCCAATTCTTGTTGAGCTTCAGAGTCACCAAGACGCGCTGCGACTTGGAAATAGCTCTGCAGATAGTGTCAACCTTGAACACATTACATTAAGATAAAATACATACTACAGCCATCTTTTTGTCTTGTGCCACACCCCACCCATGGAAGAAACACTGTCCGACTTCATAAATTGCAAGAACAAGTTCGGTCTATACACGTGTGCGGCAGCATTGAACATAGAAGAATAAAGTACTGAATGTGGGTAGAAACACACCTTTACAGCTTTCTGGTCGATCCCATTTCTCGCTGACTCTAAGTCACCAACTGCAACTTCTGCAGCCCGCCTAAGCCACCGGAAAGCGGCCTTTTCATCCTTAGACGTTCCCCATGCGTGTCGAAGGCTGAGCCCCCACATAAGCATACCAACGCCACACCCTCCATCCATCGTTGCTGCACGCTCAAAGCAAATTGCAGACTCAGTAAGCCTGTTTGCTTCATGATGTTGAATTCCAAGGGATAGGAAATCATTAGGCGTTGGACCTGATGGGGATGGACGAGACTGGGTGCTGGTGGAAGGCGTTGACACAGTGGCACTACTTGAATCCTCTGGCTGCTCGATACGGGGGGATAATGGTGAAGGTGCCCGGCTTCCATCATCCAGTTGATAATACGAATAAGTAGAATACAAAGAAGCTCTCGACATGGGGCGAGGGGATGGAGGTGAGGTAGGAAGTCGAACGGCCGCATTCTGTGGCCTAGAGACATCATTTCGCGGAGCACTGGGCTGATCCGAAGGTCCAGCGACAGCATTTGAGGGAATACCAGACTGACTTGAAGAACTATGGACAGCAGTTGGGGAAGAACTACGCGTTGTACCAGAGAGTACTAGCCTCGAGGAACTTGATGGAATTGTGTTTGAGACATCGGAACGAAAAGTTGCAGGTGTCCTAAGCTCCCCCCAACCGGTATTAAGAGGGCTAGAAGATCTTGAGGATGACGAAGCAGACAAGGCATTATTGTAGTGGTATCCCTTCCGATCGTTGGCTTGCACTGACTGCTCACCGAGTAACGAGACTTCTTGGTTTCGCTGGTGATGCTTTTCCAACGAGAGTGACGGATAGTTGTTGCGTTCCAAGACCTCTTGTTTACTTTGTCCATCCTGCACTAAAGGATATCGTATAGGACGCGAAAAGTTTGAAATGTTGTATCGAGTTGCACTAGGTTGTGATGTTGTGGTCCGACTGGAGATCCCAGGCGACTCATGAGGAACTGAATTGACCGTAGACATAGTAGGAGAGGAAACAACAACGACGGGAACGGAAACAGCGGTGGGAGTGGGGGATTCATACTGACGAAATGAAAAGGGGTCGATCACCTCAGAACCGCTCAACCATGTATCACGAGCAGACGGCATGGACGAATCCATCTGGACCGTAGAGTCAGAATCCTGGGATGCCCAGGACTGACGATCTCGCTCGGATACGGTAATTGGGAAAGAGCGGTTAGTTAAAGGGAAGAGTGTTCGTGATGGGTCCTCCACTGAGTTAACAACATATGTAAGGCCAGGTGCCTCCGAGTCATCCGTAGGATTATATGCCTGTGAGGCGGTTGTGTTGCTGTAGATACTTTCATCGTCTCGGGTCCAAGAGAAGTGTGGACCCTGACCAGTGGCATTGCCTTCATCTTCGCCGCGCTGATCCCTAAAAGTTGTCGACGCAGTGGAGGCGGAGGCACGGAAACGAGTGTGCAGAAGGGGGGATGATGGTTTACGATGAAGTGCTTCCGATACTCCATTATGCGTTAAGGTGGACACGGGCTGGACTGGCGTAATGGACTGCCCGCGACGGGAAGGATGTCTAACGAATGTATCCAATGGGGATTTATGATAGAAAGAATCAGAGACAGTGACCTCGGCCATCGAGAC
Organism: Gomphus sp. MG54; assembly: GCA_003314385.1. Taxonomy (NCBI): domain Eukaryota; kingdom Fungi; phylum Basidiomycota; class Agaricomycetes; order Gomphales; family Gomphaceae; genus Gomphus; species Gomphus sp. MG54. The sequence goes on along the minus strand of QLPG01012504.1, from coordinate 12,624 downwards.
CAATACTAAGATCGTTGAGGATAAAGAGAGAGTTGTGCCTCAGCCCGAGGACTAAGGCACCTAGACAATGTGAGGCGCTGGCTCTTAATTCGAAAGCCGCTTATTGTGTATAGTTTATGGTTGTTTGTCGCTAGGTGCCCGCCTTCCATTTTCCATGTCTTACTACGCTTTTGTGTGCATGGACAATTATCTACTTTCAAAAACAGTCACCGTTCTCCGAAGAGGAAGCCTCATTTCACCCGAGTCGATTGTCCTTGAGACCAGTTCCATTGGTCAACATTGAGCAGAAAACATAAACAAATGGAGTCTATATATGGCCTAGAAGTACGATTGCATATCTACAGGCAATTATGATATCGAGTGTGTATATCAAATTCCCACCCGACGTCGAGGAGTTTGTCCAACCCGGGCACCTCCAGGCTTAGGAGTACCAGGGACAACAATCTTAGTCACAGCCTTGCTCGTCTTGGCCTCAATGGCCGACATCGCTTCTAACTTTGCAGTTCTATGAAAAATTCAGCGCGAGTCGTGAAGTCGCAGAACTTTGCTTACTCCTCGCGTTGTTTCGCCATCTCCATCTCGAGCTCAGCCTTTTTGGAAAATTCCTTGTCGGCTTTCCGGCGCTCGCCCCGATCATCGAAATTTTTTTCTTTGACTGAGTAGAAGACAGACCCCAATTCCGCTATTACAGAAATGACAATGAATCAGGGTACCGGGTACAACCGTTAGAAAATGAAACTCATACCGAGCCAATATGCATCAATTGCAGTCACTTGGGTCATATATCTGATGCACCAGATGAAATGTGAGCACTGTAACTTATGATAGGGGTGCATTTACTAACTCCTTCGACGTCAAAATGAGCTCATGATACACTACGTATGTTGGTGTATCTGCTCCTGGTTGTCAGTTGTCGAGCATATCCAATTTGGAAGGTCACTCACATCCTAGCCCATACAGCGCACTGGTAGGATGCAAATGCGTTGGTAACCTACGAGTCGTGAATGTGTAAACGATGGCCTCGAGTCATACGTCAACTTACCCGGAGCGTATATTCACGAACTCGCCAATCCCTTTTACGCGAGCAGCTTGGTGGAAGTAACCAGCTGTAATAGCTTTCCTGAAAACAGTTATCAGTAAAGAACGAACAGTGAAACAAAGAGGATCTAGACCTCAGAACATCAAAATCGGTCCCAGCAGAGTACAGTTCCATTTTTTGGAATTTCATTATATCCTCTAACTGTGCCCTGACCTCTCGGGCCTTTCGGAGTAGTTTAGGATGCAAGAAGTGTTTCATAGCCCAGTCATCTCGGAAACTTGGGAATTGATGGGTTGTTGAATGTTAGCTGGGCGTGGAGGAACATGGCTGTATAGAAAATGCTCACTGATGAGCCTTCCATTGTGTGAAAACGTTGAGCAGCGTCAAATGGTCACTTTCTGCCACAGAAAACTTTTCTCTGGCAGCGTCAGCTTCCTCCATCCGCTCCTTAGGCCTGTAGAACACGCTTGGTACAGATAGCATAGACACGATGGTCAACATCTCCGCAGAGCATTTATACTCGACCGACTGGATCAACATTTTGGCCATTGACGGCTCCATGGGGAACTCGGACATTTTTCGACCCACGGGAGTCAAGTTACCGACATTGTCAAGCGCTCCAAGCACCCAGAGTTGATACATAGAGTTAAGAATATTAGCCTGTCAATATGTGAATGCGATGCGCTGAAATAGACATTGGCAGTCAAACCTGTGGCGGTGGGTCCATGAAATCAAACTCGAGTAAGTTCTTGACGCCGAGGGACTTCAGTAAAAGCACGGTATTAGCAAGATTGGTGCGTTGAATTTCTGGGATTGTGTTTGGAAACAATTCGTTTCGAAACGCCATCTCGGTGTATAGTCGATAGCAGAATCTGGGTATTCGTTTAATAGAGATCATTGTAGAGTATATGAGAAGTCTTACCCGCTACCTGTACGACCTGCGCGACCGGTTCTTTGGTTGGCGTTGGCTTGGCTGATTGGGGTTATCTGAAGAGCGTCCATGCCAACTTTGGGATTGTACACCTTTAACTTGGAATAGCCAGCGTCGACTACATACAAGATGCCATCGACTGCAAACGTGGTAAGTTTCTCACTGTAACGATTGAATAAACAAACAAAATACCCACCAGTTAAGGATGTCTCGGCAATGTTTGTGGCTATTATGACTTTGCGCCGCCCATCGCTCGTGGCTTCAAATATCTTCGCCTGTAAATCCGCCGGCATTTGGGAGTAAATTGGCAGTACTGCTAGTGGTGCTGGTTCATCTAACTGTGAGAGCCGTTCTGCAGCAGGCAGACAAGTGAGAAGACGTGTCAGAACTTGTTGTGCAAACTTACCGTTGATTACCTGACACGTAATTTCGATATCTTCCTGGCCAGTCATGAATACCAATATGTCACCAGGAGGTAGCGACAGATGGATCTGTAGCACTTGTTTGACAGCACTGTCTACGTAGTCTTCACATGGCGACTTGGAATGGAAGATTTCGACAGGGAAAGTGCGACCTGGAATAGTGAAGGTAGGAGCGTTCCCATAAAAAGCGGAAAACTGAGGCCAGGTTAATGCCGTTGATTTCGTCATGGCAATAAGGGACACACACCTTCTCTGAATTCATAGTAGCTGATGTGACAATTAACTTGAGATCTCGACGGCGTGAAAGGACTGAGCAAATAATAATGAGTACATTGTTTTAAGGAGTTGTTTAGACTGACTCTTCCGCAGTAAACCCATCAAAACGTCCGTACTCAAAGACCTCTCATGTGCCTCGTCAAGAATGATTACACTATACCGGTCAAGATCACCTTCGTTTAATGATTCACGAAGGAGGACACCATCAGTCATATCTACGTCCATATTAGTGCATTATACGTCATGAATGGAATGCACAAGGTCTCACATTTAATCTTCGTCTCGGAAGATGTACAGTCTTCAAAACGAATGGCGTAGCCAACCGTAGAGCCTAACTTGCACTACAATACCCGTCATAAGATGTGTTTGTTGTATGGCAGGGAGCGTACCTCCATCTCCTCGCTGACACGTTTGGCCACCGACATTGCAGCGACACGCCGCGGTTGAGTGCATCCAATCATGCCGAAAGTACAGTATCCATCTTCGTAAAGAAACTGTGTCAACTGTGTCGTTTTCCCTGACCCGGTTTCACCCACGACAACAACAACTGATACAAGGATATCAGCCTATCCACACCTACAGCCACAGAATCTAACCTTGGTTGTCCCTAAGTGTCCGCATCAAATCTTCTCGACATGCAAATGCTGGCAAATATTCTCTTTGCTCTTTGAGGGTCTTTGACCTCGAGAACGCGCTCGTGGACCCAGCAGCTTTGAGGTGCGACGCAAATTTTGACTCGCCCTTATAATCTTTCTCACCTTCTTGTTTCGCTTGTGCTTCGGCCTCCGCTGCACGGCCAAACCATCTTTGTGAATGTCCAACTACAGGGATAACGAAAGATAGATGTGAGACGTACCCTCTGCCTCTGCCTCCTCATTTTTAACCCCCATAATGTTCCCCAATGATGTTCCGCTGAGACCTGCAATCTTTGCCGCCGCTTTGGCTCGCTCGGCTTGTTCCCGTTTTTCTTTAACGAGAGCACTCCCTTTTTTAGAGAACACAGCCATATCAGACGTGGGATCACGGATAGGATTGATGGGTTCAAGCTGTTTCGTAAACACGGTTCGTCCGTCCAGAAATGGCGGTTTGAGGTCATGCACCATAACGTGTACCGTCGACTCAGATTCGTCCTGGAAATCTAAATCTACGCCTTTGCGGGTCGCGACACCAGATGTAACCATACGATTAGCCTCCCAGAGGTCGTTGTCTGCATTCTGATGACATGGTCAGCACAGATCCGCCATCAGAAGAGCATACACACATATTGTGCCTGTCTCGCCGAAATCTTTTTCTAAGGGACGACAGGTAGAGTCAGTAGAGTTTGCGACTAAATTCAACTGTAACTTACAACCTGCTTCTTCTCAAGTTCAGCCTGTTTCTTCGGTTCTAAATCATCATACATTGCTAGTGGATTGTGCTCCTCGTCTCCTGCGAGCGCGCCTTCCTCGGCTCCCATGTACCAATCTCTGTCCAGCCGAATCTGCTCCTCCTCCCATTCCCTTGCGTCGAGAGCTAGAGCGCCTTCCTCGTCATCCGGACTACCACCTCTCGCAGCACGCGGCGTCGGCGCATCCCAACGCCTATTGCGGGCCGCACCCCAACCACCACTATCGCCTGCTTGGCTACGTGGGGTTGAGTCCCATGCAGCATCAGGAATACGAACACTTGGAGCATCATCACCCCTCCCATGCTCCGAGCGTGGAGTTGATTCCCATCCATTGCTGCGACGTCGACCTCCCCATTCGCGGTCACGGTTAGATCGTCGTTGAAAATCACCCAGGCCACGTGGGCCATCATCTCTATGATCTTGCTGTGCAGTAATACCCTCTGATTTATGAAATACATGAACGATCATGGCTTAGACACGATCTAAAACGCACCTCGCTGGTTCTCTCGGAACCGTCTATATTCCTCTAGCTTTTTTCTCGCAGCATCAGTGAGACCGCCGCCGTGTGACGGTGTCTCTTCACCTCTTTGCCTAAGATTGCTCATCCTTGACGCAGGCAAGGAAGGCACTAAGAGTGATCGCAGCTTAACCAAACTCCTTATGTTCCATAAAAATGGACGTACCCTTAAACGATGGGGGATCCAGTCGTGGTCGTTTGCGATTGCCCTCTCCATTGGCTTCCATCGCTGCAGCACGTTTTTCCTTGGCAAGTCTATCTAATCCAAGAAGCGAAGTTCTCGGTGTGGGAGGTTCGAGGGGCTTAGGAGGAGCTCTGAAAGTGTGTTTCTAACCAAGGAATAAGTCAATGAATTACTTGCAAGAGACAGAACTCACAGCATCGTTACGCATCAATCCTCCTTGACGCATGGGTTCGGGCTCCAGTACATCGCTATCATGCACAATAATCCCCTGAACAGGTTGCGATGGAAGACCAGCCTGCTCCTTCTTGAAATGCGAAACGATCTCGGCATGAAGCTCTGAGAGAAACTGCTTCTGAAACTTGCCAAACGCACTAGCAGCTGTCGAATAGTAAATGAAATGTTAATGTAACTACCCAAATTCTGGCAACAGTGCTTGCCTGTAATAAAACCGTCAGTTGTAGTGTTTTTGGCAATGTCCATCACTGTCAATGAATTAATCATGTTACAAGGAGATGACAAAATCACTGTCTTATTATTACCTCTTCTAGCAAGTAAGTCATTGGGATTCAGAGTGTTCAGTGCCCTGGAGAGCTGAATAGCGATATTGTGTGTAAACTCATCCGCCTGTCCATTCGTTGTACCACTCATTATGCAGGACGTCGCAAGTGGCAAAGATATGATCAAGCACCCATGAGCGCCAACGTTCTAATTACTAGCCAACAAATCCACTAAGTCATGCGTTTTAGCTTCAAGCTCACTTGCTAAGATATCATGCCAGTGTAGCACCATATTGTAACACCCAAGACAAGCAACAGCCAGATTTGTGTTGAATGTAACTCTTATTCCTGTGTATTGTTTGTTGTATGGGTGCCTATTATATAAGCAGACATGCCATTGGGAATCCTCTCTTTGACAGAGAGCATTCACCATCAGTTAAGGAAAATTGTATTGAATGTAACTCCTAATCCTGTATATTGTTCATTGTATAGATGCTTGTTATATAAGCAAATATGCCATTAATCTCTAAAGACTATAGGAATCCTCTCTTTGACAGAGCATTCACTATCTATTCTTCAGTGACTCTGCTCATTCTTTGACAGTCTTAACTCTCAGAATTATCCACTAATAAATTGGGCAGAAGAAGGCTGGAATCAGACACTGAAGTTTATGGGTAAAGGTGTGTTATTAGTGTCAAGCACATGTACCAAGTATCAGGTAACTCAGCAGCGCCAACTGAATGATCAGTCTAATTCCATGCACAAGTGACCAAGCCACACATAAGTCACTTGGTATGTTGGTCTCAGCTCAGCACATTCACTGTCCACATTCCCTAGAGAATGGCACAGGTCACCCATGGGTCAAATGTGGGTGACCTACATCCGACCCATGGGTCAAATGTGGGTGACCTACACCCAACCCATGGGAAACCCAAACCCATCAACCCATGGGTTTTTTCCCATGGGTCGATGGGTCTTGGGTGCACACTGCACCCACACGCAATATGTCGCGTATGTGGTGGTGCATGCACATATGGGCATTGCATATGTTGCATTTGTCATAGCATGTGCACATATGTTATGGGGCATATGTGTACATCGTGTTCGTCACAGTGCGTGCACATACATCGCGTATATTGTGTTTGTCATGGCATGTGTGCATACAGGCATTGCGTATGTTGCATTTGTCATGTATGTGGTGGCACGTGCACGTATGTTGCATTCGTCGCATATGTGGCGGCACGTGCACATATGTTGTGTGCGTCACATTTGTGGTGTTGTGTGTGCATATGGCACGTTCGTCACATTCGGGGTGTCACATTTGTGTCAGCACGTGCATGTATGCATAAGTCACGCTTGTGTTGGAGTTGATGCCCCAGGTTGGGCCCAGGTCACGGGTTGTTAAATCTACATGTTGGTGCTTAGCTAGAGGCTTCTGGAAGGGTTTTCGGAGGGTTCCGAATGGTTTCCGAAGGGGGGTTCATACTCCAGGGATGGAGGGACTAAAGGTCGCAGGTTCGGGATTGGAATTGGAATGGGGACGGAAAGATGGGAAGTGCTGGGGATCTTGGGACTGTTCACAGTATAGAGTGGTATGAGTGGTTCGAGGTCGCAGGGACTTGGCTTCAACTTATGTGTTGCACCCTCCTCGATCATCTGTCCCTAATTTCGGAAAGTCAGAAAGTTTACCAGAACTTAATCAGAAACTATGACACAGAATTAAGTCAATATTCATACTGGCAAATAGTCCAGTAGACTGGTGACTTATATACATGTATCTAGTCTTGTACTATCTTTTGCCAAGTAAAGACAAGGGGGGGAAGAGAGTACAAGGGGCAATATAAAATGAAGAACAAGGGAGTGAGGTACGTAATGATCCTGCACGTCGTTTATCAAAGGATATCAGGCTACGGGAATGCCGAGGAGTGGCCAAGTCCTGCAGGCTGGGAATAGTGGCATGGCTTCAACGTGCTTGTGCGTTGCACCCTACTTCCCATGCGTGCCACCGATTTAGGACAGAGGGATACCCGGGAGAGTGCCGAGAGTGTCGGCCCAGGTAAAGGACTTGGAACAGAAGAAGGGAGGACAAGAGGGCATAAACCTAGTTGATTTCCAGAACAAAGAACCATCTACATACATTGGCTACTTATATAGGCTAATAAGTGAGATGTGGAACAGAGTGGCACAAGGAATGGAGAACAATAAGGTATGAAGAACCATGTGGAGGTATTGTCCACAATGATCAAGAATAGAACAAGGAATGTTGATGATAATAGAACAATAAAGTATGGCCGAGGACAAAAGAGTGAGTGAGAATAGAACAATGGGAGTGGCCTGAACATAAAACAATAGTGCCACTGCCAAGTGACAACAAAGAGTGAATATCCCAAGGGTAAATGGACAAGGGGAAAGACAGGGAATAAAGGAATAATAAAGAATAGGAGGGTTGGATAGGGATAATGAACCAAAATGATGAACTGAATGTACCGAGCCGAGACCATGTATTAGTGAAGGATGGCATGGATAACGGTCGGTCGGTCGGTACTGCCGAGTAAACTGGGACTAGGATTTGTGGGCTTGACAAAGGAGCAGAACCTTGACTTCAGAATCTTCAGAGGTTCAGGAATGTGGAACCTCGGATTGAGGCATTGGAATATCAGAAAGTAGTTATTCAGACTTTGAGCAGTTGGAAAGGTCCCGTAAACGGTGCGGGTGGTTGTGGGATTTAATGTGGGTTTATTTGGCAGCATAGGCCATAACAGTATCCCTCCACTAGGACCGAGCCCTCGAGGTCCTAACCTTAATTGGAGCGGTAATTAAGACGGACATTACTGTGGGAGCTTTTTGGCTATTTCCTGGGGTGTTTTGATCGATAAGCGCTGATGGTTTGTTTGCCTATAAAAGGGGGTGTTTGCAGAACTGGAAGGGGCCTTTCGCCAATGGAGAACACAGATTCCCATCCTACAGAAGACCTCAGGGATTTTTCCTGCATTCCCCTCTATGGTTCGGGATCGAGTGAGGTGCAGTATCTGTATATCCTTGACGAAGAGTTGACCACTCTTCGCGCCCATACCATCAGGGTCTATGATTACTACAGTGTGTGGTGTCCCTGTCGGAGTCTCTCTCCTTCTGATTTTCCCATAGCGAGCCATTTTTTGAAGCAGTCATCGTCCGGGGCTGTTCCTTGTTGGGATTCGGAGTGGGACATGACTTGTGGTGAGTCAGGGGCAGAGGCAAGTGGCTCGGAGGTACTCGAGCATATTTCCATGTATCTGGTTCGTCTGGATAAGTACCGGGAGGACCTGCACCATCTCTTGGACCTCTTCGCACAGTATCATCATTGTATGTCCAGTTTGACGACTACCGGGATTTGTTTGGAGGATGTGAGGTTGTTCGGGAACCTCACTGATGTGTTAATGACATTCCTGAAGGAAGATTGGGGGCTTGATGCTTCATTTTTGGATGATGTGGACCAGTTGCTTGTTCACTTGTATAGCGGGTCAGGTGGTTCCGATGGGTGTTTGGGTTCTGTGCGGGTTGGGAAGGGTTTGAATGGTTGGGATGAGGGTGTTGATTAGACTGTTTTTTTCCTGTATGGTTGGTGTCGTGAATTCATGTGGTTTTTAGGTGGTGTTTGGGTTTGGCTGAGATAAGGATTCCTAAACCAATGGTGTTGCTTTCTGGATGTTCCCCTTTCTTAGGGTAGATGTCCCATAGTTGCCTAATTCCTATGGTCGAGGTCGTAGTGGTCATGGTGTTTGTGGTGGTCTCAGTCGTGGCATTCATTTTCACCGGATTGTCACTTGGACAGTGGTAGTGTCATCGGGATTCGGGGGATGTCCTGCAATCCGAGTCTCGGTTGAATCATGTTAATAGTTCAGCTTGTATTAACATTCTAACAAGAAGGGTTCTAGTCTAAGTGAATCTACACATAGTACCGTTTTGTCTAAGGGACGGTACAGGATTCTGTAGTGTTCAGGGTTCTTCCTGAGCGGAGTTTTTCAGAGGGTCGGATTGAGTGCTGAGTGGAAACTGCTGGCTCCATGATGCCAAGAATCAGTTAGGATAAATCTAAACAAGTAGTACTCAATGCCCTGTCGATCAATGGATTGTAGTGGGTGAGCGTGTCAGGGTTTGGGTACTGACGGACTTCGGTACTGCCGAGGGTTGTTGGGTGGACAATGGCCAAGTCCTGCAGGCCAAGAGTAGTGGCGTTGGCTTTAATGTACTTGTGTGTTGTGCCCTACTTGCTGTGTGTGCTACCGATTTGCAACAGACAGGTACTCGGGAGGATGCTGGTGATGCCGGCCCAAGTCGAGGACTTTAACAGAGGGGAAGAAGGTAGAAGGGCCTAAGCCTAGTCGATACCCAGAATGAGGAAATATGTACATGCATATAGGTTAAGAAGCGACATGTGGAATAAGGAATGTGGAACAACAAGGTATGCAGAGCATGCGGTTATTGTCCACAATGAGTAAAATCAGAACAAGGAATGTAAACCGGGATAAAACAATAAACAATAGAATAATAGGGAATGGGTCAAGGACAGGACAATAGAGAGTGCATGACTATAAAACAAGGAAGATAGAACAAGGACAGGAAGTCCTGAGGTGAAGTGGATTGAGGAATGGGCAGATGGTGTGGTGGATGTGCCTAGCCGAGAATGGCGTACCAAGTGATGTGCATGCAGTGTGGACACTTGTATGTGGACATAGAATGGCTGCTCGGTCGGCACTGCCGAATAACCGGAACCTCGGTACATGTACTTGACAGTATCCCCTCCTTAGCGGCTGAACCCCTGAAGCCGGAAATTAAAAGTAAGGTTTGGGATACCTAAACGTAACCTTGTGGGTAGTTTGGGAAGCTTCCAGTCTTCTCATCAACCAACCGCATCTTCCCTACCCGTCGTCATCAAAAAAAATCTGGAACAAAATGCACACCAAGACCAGTGCTATCAAGCAGGGGATCAACGGAAGACGGATCATTCGTGAGCATGGTCCAGTACCAACACAAAGTGTGGGGCATGATTCACCGAACCCTGGGGAGAGTATGGATAGTACGGGTGAGGAGGGTGTCTCAGCAGGGGTGGTGGAATCTGATGAAGAGGTTACTGTTGGGAGACTGATAGCAGCGAGCTGGGTGACCCCAGATGATTTGGAGGATGGTCAAGAGGCCGTAGATCAGTGGGCTGAAATGGCCGGGTGGGCAGAAGTCCCAGGACCTTGGAAGTCCCGAAGGTTACTGAATGGAAGAGTGGTAGGAGTATGGAGCTGGGGCCCAGTGGGGGGCTGAGTATGAGCAGATGGGGAGGTGCACAGGTGAGTGGTAGTATGACTACTCCTTTCTTTTACTGACATGTTCTTTTTATCATAAAAACAAGTCAACCCGGGACAAAGTCTGTCCCAGGGTTCGGAATCGGGAGGAGGGTATGGAGGCTGATACGGAGGCGGAACCTCCGAGTAAGAGGCCAAAATGGGCCTGTACCCTGCGGTCGAGCGGGAAGAATACCAAGCAGGTACCGTGGGCTGGGGGGTCAGGACGGAAGCAGACGAAGAAGAAGGGGAGGACAGACAGGATGGATAGGTTGGAACGGATGGATAGGAGGTTTGAGGACTTCCACAAGAGGTTGCACTGGATGGAGAGTGCAATGTTGCTCCTTCTCAAGAGGGACTCAGGTTTTCGGGAAACCTGCAACTGCTGGAGGAGTTGAGGAATGTGTTGCAAGATGAGGAGGGGAAGAAAGAGCAGGGGGGGATGAGGAGGATGAGTTTGTAGAGATAGATTAAAAGAAATAATGAAAATTTGTATAAAATATATATTTGAATGAAAAGTAAAAGAAATAAAGGAAAAAACAACAAGTCGAAGGTGCCAAAGTGCTCGGCGGTTCAGCTGTGTTATATTGACGGGAGAAGAGGGTGACGGATGGACTGAGAGGGATGTGAGGTTTTTGTGATGTCGGAATTGGAGTGTTGGGATGTTTGCGGAAGGATTAGAGGTTAATGGTAGAATGAGGGGATATATTTGGGAGTAAGAGTGGTTGTAGGATCGTGAGTGGAGTGTCGGGATCATGTAGGGGAGGGACTGAAGAAACAGAGGAAGTGAAGGATGGGACAGAGAGTGATGAATGGAAGGGTTTTTTGGGAGAGGGATGTCTTCGGGAGGGGAGTTTGCGCAGTTTGAAAAGGTTTCTAGCTGGTCACCACACCCCCCTTTTAGGTAGACATCCCACTGTCTACTAAAAGTGTCGGCCTCTAGCCGAGACGAATGGAGAAGGGTCGTAAAGGCATATGATGTGCATATACGGAGTGAATGAATGGGAACAGATGGGGACGGATGGAAGAGACCTTAGCCAAACATGCCAAATGACAACGCTGACTGAGAGGTCCTAGCCAAAAACTGTTCTGGTATACAAGCATGCGCAAGGTAGTTGCATTGACTAGGGCTATTGGCAAAGCTTCCAGCGATGGAATAGGATCCTGGGTGAGGCTTTTGGAACAGTAGTAAGAGCCACCTGGACTGAGGCCATCGGGATGCACCTAAAAACATTAGTGGCTTGATGGATTATAATACTGCCCAATACCCTGTTAATCAATGGATTATAGCAGGTGAGCGAGTTGTGCCTGAATATTGCCGACCGACGGCTCTAGTGACATGACAGACCCCTGGGTGGACTGAAGTCATCCAGATGGAGAATCTAGTAGACATATCTGTGCTGTTAGCAAGCAGTACTAGATTGAGAAGGATTCGAAAGGGTCATAATCATAAGCAAATTTTCAAATAGTGTGTGAGCTGATGCTGATTGATCAAGCATGCCAGACAGAGTGCCGAGGGTGGGGCATTGCCTCCCAGTTGGCCAGAAAAAACTGAAGTTCTTCTGAACTGGATGGTTTCCAAATCTATACTGGTATTGGGTAAAAAATGCTGTGGTGTGGATCTGTCTTGTTGGACACCCTCCTGGGAGTAAGACGATCCGGTGTAGCTATGAGCAGATCCTGATTCAAAACAGTTAGAAGGGGCTACCGAGAGACCCAGTTCTGAATAACAAGATAGAAGGATCATTAAAAAGGTGTCTGGTAAGACCATATTGTAATGCATGGAAAGTAGTGTGATTCTGGGTATACTGTCAGGGTTCAGGTACTGACGGACTTCGGTACTGCCGAGGGTTGTCGGGCAGACAATGGCCAAGTCCTGCAGGCCAGGAGTAGTGGCGTTGGCTTCAACATACTCGTGCATTGCACCCTACTTGCTGTGCGTGCCACCGATTTGCAACAGACAGGTACTCGGGAGGATGCTGGTGATGCTGGCCTGAGTTGAGGACTTTAACAGAGGGGAAGAAGGTAGAAGGGCCTAAGCCTAGTCGATACCCAGAAT
>QLPG01012495.1:0-10238 GCA_003314385.1 Gomphus sp. MG54 | reverse complement strand
GAGACCATGTAGTTGACTTTTTGCCTATCGTCGGGGAACGAGTTAGGCCGGGTGCGGAAGTTCATTCTGCAGAGGAAGATGAAACCCTTTAATTTCTTTGGGTCGGTTCCATCGAAGGGTTCTGGTTCTCATATTCTGGCGGCTTGACCGTCTTGTCGGTGGTTCCGAGCAGTCCTGCCGAGTTCGAGAATGGCGTTCAGCAGATCTTGATTGTTGGCCAGGTTCACGGGAACCCTGGCCCTAGGAAATGGCCCGGCTTGCGGAGCTTGCCTGGGCAGTGGGGCTGGCCGGGCTCAGGGAGCTTGCCTGGCCTGCAGCGGTATAGCCGCAGACGGAGGGGGTGCGGCTGCAGGGTGTGGAGGTGCGGCCACGGGCTGACAGGGTGCAACCACAGGCTGAGAGGGCGCGGCTGTCGGGGTACGGGGAGGTTCAGGTGTGTTTGCCTGTCGGGGGTGCTGAGGCTGTTCCTCGGTTTCAGCATCTGTGTCGTAGTGTACTGAACCAGGTTCATCCTCTGCCGGATGGGGTGCTTGGTCGTCGTTATCATAATCTTCGTATTCGATTTCATCGTCAACCACCTCTTCGATGCGTGGTTCTTGCTTGAAGGGGGAGGCAAGACGCCGTAGTTCTATCATTGGTGAGGTGTAAGCAATGAGAAGAGGTGGGGTACCAGAGGCTTCGCGCTCCCTTCATTGGGTTACTGTGGGGGTGAGCCGATTGTCATCCATACGGGCTGTGGATCTAGTTCGTGGGGGCATGATCATAAGAACGGAGGTGACACGGAAAGCAGTTTCACTCAGAATATACTGTCAAGATTCAGTGACGCCGAGATATTGGTTAAGTCCTGCAAACCGTTATGGGGTGGCTAGGCTTCAACGTGCTCTTGCGTTGCACCCTGCTGTTCCATGTGTGCTACTAATTTGGATAGCAAGAGGAGCCTTGAGAGGATGCCAAGGGCATCGGCTCGAGCGAAGGACTTTAGAAATAGAGAGCAGACAAAGGGGTGCAAATCAATTGATATTTTGAGTGAAGAACTATCTACATACATCCCGCTACTTTTATAGTTAAGAAGCAAGATGTGGAACAGGGTGGCGTAAGGAATGGAGACAATAAGGTATGAGGCAACCACATGGAGGCATTGTCCACAGTGATCAGAAATAGAATAAGGAATGTAAGCGGTATTAGAATAATAGAGTATGGCTGAAAATAAGATAATGAAATGGTGGATGGGAATAGACCAATAGAGGATGGCCTAAGATAAAACAATGGCAATGGCCAGGACAATGAGTGGCCGTCATGTTGTTTGGGGGAAATGGGTAAAGGAGTGGATAGGGGGTGAAGGAACAATGAAAGGGGGTGTACGAGGGGAGTGGTCCATATGATGTACCGGATGTACCAAGCCAAGGCCACGCGGTGGTGCGAGATAATGCAGGTGAGGGCCGGTTGGTCAGTATTCCCGAGTGAGTCGGTACTCGGTGTTGCGGGCTTGACAGGCCCTCAGGTTTGGAGGGTCCTAAGTTGGACTAATGACCAATTATAAAAAAGCCATGAGGTAATGGTGGGTAAGTAAGGTAAAGTAAAACAATAAAGTACATGGGTATGTCCTATAACACATTATAAATTTAACCATAATGGAACAAGGTAAAGAGGAAATTAATTCTGGGAGGTTCTACTGAGGACTGGATATGCCAGGGAGCCCCAGGGGCAGGGCATGTGAAGATCAAGCCTATACATGTGACTTGTATGTGGTATATTTCAGGTTAATCACCTCCACTCTTTCATCTCTCTATCTCACTACAAAACACATATCACTATCTATGGATCATGTAGACACAAGGCTCATTGGAGTGGCTATGCTGTGAGGAGGGGCTCATTCACTGTGGCCTAACTGAGTGGGGGTTAAAAAAACAAAAACTTATGCTTTTTTTGTTGTCAAGTACACATACTGAGCATCGGTTCACTCGGTAGTGCTGACCAAATGATCAGTCTAATTCCACATGCAAGTGACCAAGCCAATAAGAAGTCACTAAGTACATTGGTCTTGGCTTGGCATATTCATCATCCACATCTCCCATCCTATCCCTTGACAATGAAGGAGAGCCAGTGAAGAGGGGGTAAGCATAAGGGAGATAAAAGAAGGGAAAAAATAGGAAATAGAAAGGAGGACATCCCCTGACTGGCATGATGTTGCAGTAATAAGAGCTTTGGAGTTTATTTTCAAAGGATTGCATTGTGCAATGTCCAAATTTGTTATGAATCATATTTGGATACATAAACAGAAGTGTTAATGATTTTTCAAGATTTAGGAGTATATTTAGGGTGGTGGGCAATTTTTGGAAGTCACAAATGAAAATTTACCAAAATTGAGCGATTCACTTGTGAAATCTCATTGCGGTGATTTTAAAAAGTGTATTCCATGAATTCTGGAGTGGTAGAAATAGACAGCAAAATAGGTAGACTTTGGGTGTCTGCGACTGTATCTCCATCTGTTGGCAAAGTGCCACTACCTTCGCTCAAGCCAACCAGTTGTATTTCCCTCGGCCCTTGTGCTGCGCCATCGAGATTTTCAACATGAGGTACTAAACAAAGCAAGCTAGATTGCAACTGGGGTTTATGATGGCTCTAGCAGAACCTTATATAATTCCAGGCGTACATAGAATTGGTATCCAAAAACGTTAGAAGTACAACTTGATGTTCATATATTATTTTAATGTATCGCTTAGGACTGCAAACCTCAAGTATAGACGCTCCACTTCACATTATTATCCACACTCCACATTCCTCCTTCCTATTGTCGTCTCGGTGTCACCTTCGTATAGTATAAACCCTACCGTGGTTAGTTCAGTCTCCCCTCAGTCGAGTTACAAATACACGACTGAGGTGAATCTTACATCCTGGAGTATTTATTAGATTGTACTCATGTTTGACTAGTAGGTATCAGTCTATGTATTGTTTAATATCAGTCGAGTTACAATTACAATTACACGACTGAGTAGATATCATCCTAGAGTACAATGCTATTTTGTAACTCCAGCGCCTCATCGAAGACGAAAGATTCACACCCAATAGCAAAGTTGTCGGAAAGATTAGGATCAGCATTGTACGAAGTGTGATCCGAAAAACTTGATTGGAGCATAGGGGACTTTTGTGAATTGAAATCAGGATTCTGGAGATGAAGACCCTCAAGGCTCTGATCTGTTACTATGGTCATGGGAAAAGGTTGGGACGACGAAGTCAGAGGGAAAGATTGCGACGCGTGCACCGGTTGAATGTACCAGTCGAGGGCATCTGAAAAACTATCAGAAGCTTGTGGCAACGTCTGATAGCATCCTTGTTGAAATAGAGACCATTTGGGGCATAACGAGTTGGGGGTATGATCTCGCATTGCTGGAGACGAGAATGGTGGGAAGTTAAAGTATAACTCAGTCGCACTCGCGGGATGAACTAGTTCCGCTCGAGTGAAGAAGGATTGTTCTTCGAACACATCACTATGGGCCTATAATTAAGGTTTACAATAAGCAACAGTTTTTGTCCCAAAAAGGAATTACGTCTACCATTGGATGGATCCCTGACTGATGAGTACTTTCGTATTGTTGTAGTATTTTTCCTATATTTTCTTCATCCGATTCAAAGTTCTCGACTCCCTCCACAGAAGACTGGACTGGTGGCTTCGGGGAATGTGGGAGACATTCTCCCCGCCATTCGTGTTGAGAAGGATTATAGAATATAAAAGGATGGTCAACCGTAACGTGTTCCTCGTGAACGGTGGCTGGACTCTTTGGCTGTTCCACTTGCTTCGTCCCGGACCAAGGGGACGTGAGGTGAGATGTTGTGGAGTAGCGAAGATGTTCCAGGAAAATTGATTCTTCTTGAGAAATGAAATCTTGGACATGATTCCCAACGGATTCTGCTGGAGGCTGATGAGTCTTCTTACGAGGGCAAGCTGGTGTTGACACTTGATTTTGAGAAATTTGAGAGGCCTTGTCGGGAAGGTACTCAGCCATCAATTTTTCAGCAGCTGCAATTTTCTCGTCCCGAGTTGTCGATTGACGTCGCGACTTGATGTGACGTTTAGGCGAAGGTTTGTACGCGAAGTTAGGATAACGTCGAGAATGCTCGCGTTTCCGCTGATCCGCCAGCTCCTTCCAATAACGTTTCTGGTCAGGATCCAATCGCTTCCAGCATTTTGAAATGAGCAAGGAAAGCGTTTGTTGCTTTGATTCGACATGGGCAGGGATGATCTGTCTCTTGACAAAGTCGGAGCGGAACAATATGAATGGGTTCGGGGGGCGAGGAATATAGTCATCAGAGCGGCATGGACCATGATACTTGCCGTTTCTCTTCGGAGATATGACAGTAGTGGTCATCGAACCTATATCTCGAACAGATGTTAGGTCAAAATCGTGGCAAAGTATAGATCGTGGCAGAACACACAATATCGAATGTTACAAAGACTAGAGAACGAAGATTTTTCCGTTATGTGATAGAGCAAATATCGCAGTCGTGTTCGTGGACACGGAACAAACGATATCACAACTTCCGCTGAAGGTCAGCAGTTATATATATGGGACCCAAGCACGGCGCTAGGCTATGCACAATGGCATGTCTGAAGGGATGTCTCCGAGACGCGAGGCAAAGAACAATGAACATAATATCGGCAGTCCTGCCCTGTCTTCACGTCGACTGACTATGGTATGCGGGGCGCTTGACGCCAGTCAGCCGGGAAAGATACTTCCTGGCAGATTTTGCTCTTTCCCTCCTCTATCACTGCATCAATCCTCACACATGAAAACTGATATTATGTAAATATCATAAGTCATATACTATCTTGCAATTTTTTCACGTATGCTTAAGTTTTATGTCTTCTAGAAGCTTTGGATACACTCTGGTTAGTATCCGCGCCATGCGTACGGGTCCTGAGCCACCGTGCTGGCACAAACCTGCCTATTTAGGACATCTACGCATTCCTCGCTTTGGTATTTTTTCAAGTACAATGTCAGTCTCCGATCATAAAACCACTACTTTTGGCCATACATGAGGCGTGGAGCTCATAGATATCGCATCTAATTTTTTCCTGTGTTGGATGGGTCTTCACAGGCCTTCACCGAATGTCGTATCAGTTTGGTCGCTCCTGTTCACATGTTACTCCTTCTCTGCGAGGGGATTGAAAGTAACATAGCTTCTATTTCTTCTCATGCTACATGTGAAATATTTTGACAATTCCTCTTGAGATAACATCGATCTCTCCCCACGCCTGCTCGTTAATTGCCGGCTTCACTCTCTCCATACGGAGTTTTTGCGCTCATTATTGCCTATCTCTACCCAGTCTCTGATATCTGGTTCAGACTCCCCAAGTGATTTACCAGTATAATTCCGCCACCTCACTCAGGAATGACGCCAACTCTTGGGCCCTCTGCCTCTTCAGCACACGTTGCTATGGATGCCTTCCAAAAGCCCCGACGAACAATGTTTTATGCAAGATGGGATACGTGCTTATACTCATGGTTTAGTAAATCGATGTCTAAACTTGCCGATCCAGCTCTCCATCCTTGAACTCTTGCAAGTACTTACAACCCGCTGTCGTCCAAACTGAGAGATCACCGATACCTTTCTATTTAAGTAGAACAAAGGAGAAGGAGTGGATACGTATGCTTGTCTTCCGGCATTTTATGGCCAGCCTAAGGGCAATTATCGTCCTTCCCTGGAACAGCCACATTTGTGGGATGATCCTATAAGCTTGTACCCAAACCAACCTTCTTGACATATCGCTCCACGATCCTCTCAATCGCAACCAAATCTCTGTTGGATAAGATTAAAGTGTGATAAATTTATCGTCAACATTGGTGACAGTTACCTGGACAGAACAGACGCAGGTCCTGAATCGGAGTCTGCTTGACAGCCCAGATATACATAGATTGCCTCCAAGTGTTATCATATCCATCAGCCAATGACACACATGGTTTCCTGTCGATACCCAACTTCTTTGCTCGTAGGCAGACCATAGACCATGACTTATATATTAGTGCACGTCCCTGGACGTTAACCTCCTTGTCCCGGGTCTGTATGTTAACTCTATCCCACTCAATATGATATTTCGGGTCGAATTTCTCACACCACAGCACATGTGTATCACGAGACAAAAGGCGGTGCACGTCCCATACGAGATCTCGACGTTTTTGTGATATGCCTACTTAAATTCTGGCACATAGATCCGGTTAACTTGGTCATGTTAGCTTCGTACTGGCAATCTGCGGAGCGGTGATGCATGAGGACAGAACCTTGGAAGCACACCACGGCCCTGGGTTGAGGCGCATCGACAACAACCTCCATATTGGCAGTGCTGTACTGGAGGACATCGGGAGAATCAGCTTTATTATATTACTGATGGTTCGACGATTTTCCTCTTCCACTACCTAAACAAAAAGCAAGTCATAATAACCTCTCACACGGTAACATTTCTGTCTCCGAAAATAGCGACTCGACCCTTCAGTCTACGCTCGTTCATCAATGGGTTAATCTGAGACCTGGTTTACTTCAGTCTAATCACACCGATAAGGTGATTCTCAGCGATATACTGTTTCCCATTGCTGCGAATTCTCTTTTTTGTTTCCCCTTATCGGTGTCTTACAATGGAGCTATTAGCTGTGCTTGATGGTCGAAGATGAAGGGGTTCGGGTTCCCCGTCGATGATGATTGGGCGGTTCTGACTCATGGGTACCTCATATAAACTCCGGATTGCCAGCCAGTGTCTTCCTGTAGCCTTTGACACCTGGTGCCACTTGGGTGAGCTTTCCTTGCATGTACTCCCTGTTCTGCCCTTGACACATGAAATCTCCAGGTGTATAGCATATCTCTTTCCTTGTATCAATTACTTTTATGACTTTCTGAAAGTCGATCTTGTTCGGGGCTCACAACCAAAGTTACACGACAGTGTAAAGCTATTACAGAATAGTGCCACCTATGTGAGTTATGAGAATCAATAAATTACTTCGTTTCATTTGATTTTTCCATCTATCTGATCTTTTTTCTATGACTTTGAGTCATCAAAATGACTCATTACCACTATTGTGATGGACATGATCCAAGATGAGTCCAAATATCATTCCGGGCACAGCCCATAAGTGAAGGCAGTCCCATGCAAGCCAAGGGCTATCTCCACATAGCCTATATAATAGGGTAGGTTGTATAATTCATATATTCATAACCATGGAAGCATTACCTGTCCTCTCCAACCCCTCTTTTGCTTCAGATTATCAATTCATGTCCACAAGCCAGAAACCACTATCATTTCTCCTGGGACAAATCTTACAAGTGTTGGGATATTTTTAGTAGAACAGAATATTTCTTTCAATCCTCTTGTCATTGTATCTTGCAAAATTAATCAGAACCCATTATCATAAGATAGTTTTTTTCCCCTCCACCCCACTTCATGGTTAGTGTGGCTGTGCTTATCTCTAGATAACACATATATTTCTCACAAATCTTACCCTGTCATATTTAGGAAAAAGCTACAATGATATAATATGATGGAATCTCAAGCTCATTTTTGAGTACTAATTAGTTCTGAATTAATCCTGTTTTTATTCCAAGAAGGGGAATCTACTTATAGTCACCTGATACTATTTTTCTCTAGTAGAATGTGAGGAAAACTAGACACAAAAATTATTGAGACTTTGGCATAAAGGTCTCAATTGCACAATAACTAATTAAACACAAAAATTACTAAGAAACAAAGTGAGTTTTAAATGTTGTGTCAATCAGAAATCAATACTCACTTCAGACTTTGGCATGAAGGTATGAAGTGACTCTACATGAAAGCTTATACAGTGACTCAAAAATTGTCCCAATGTTTTGTACTTTCTGCTTCATGGTCACATAGCATCACAACAAGGCCAAACAGAATCAATATATTGGTGTATGTAAGAGAGTTCTTGTTAAGGGCTATGTGTGAAATCAATATTATATAATTTGATCATGTTTCCATGGAGATACAGCCAAATCATTTTGAGGACTCATTGGGACAATTATTTGACTAGGTATCAGAAATACAGAAAATATACAATTCAGTACTTTGTATCCCCCCCTTTGGCCTTTATAACTGCTTCCACCCCTCTGGGCATACTTTCAATCAACTTCTGACACATCTCTGGCTCTATAGCATTTCACACCTCTGCCACTCTTTCCAAAATCTGCCAAACTCCTGTTGCTAGTGCTTCATATTTGCATAACTTGTTAAGTCCACATGTCAGGCGCTTAGCCAGATATCTCCAGAAGTATTTCTGGTGGTTCTGAGTGGCTCCTGAAGGGGGGTTCATACTCTGGAGGCCAAGAACTAGAGGTCATGGGTTTGTAGATGGAAAGGGGTGGAAGAAGGGAAGTGCTGAGGGTCTAGGACTGTTCTTGGTATTAGGTAATTCAACTAGTCATTCAAGTGGTTTGAGGTTGCAGGGACTGGCTTCAACTTATGTGTTGCACCCTCATCAATCGTCTGTCTCTAATTTCAGAAAATGATAAAGTTACCGGAACTGAATTGGAAACCATGACACTGTCAGGAGCCGGATTCTGACGGACTTCGGGACTGCCGAAGGGTGTTGTCGAAAAGGTCGGGCGGACTATGGCCAAGTCCTGCAGGCCAAGAGTAGTGGCATTGGCTTCAACGTACTTGTGCGTTGCGCCCTACTTGCCGTGCGTGCCACTGTATTTGCAACAGACAGATACTCAGGGGGATGCTGAAGATGCCGGCCTGAGTCGAGGACTTAACAGGAAGGAAGAAGGTAGAAGGGCCTAAGCCTAGTCGATACCCAGAATGAGGAAGTATGTACATCCATGTCCTACTTATATAGGTTAAGAAGCGACATGTGGAATAAGGAATGTGGGACAACAAGGTATGCAAAGCAATGTGGTTGTTGTCCACAACGAACAAAATTAGAACAAGGAATGCAGAGCGGGGATAGAACAATAAAAGACAGTATAATAGGATCGTGATTCGAAAGGGGACAATAAGGAGTGGCTGGATATAAAACAATGGGTCGTGTCCGAGGATAATACAAGGACGGGGAGTCCCGAGGTGAAAACGAGCTGAGGAGCACAGATGGCGAATGTGCCGAGCCGGGACCGGTGCACCAAGTGTTATGCGGGCGATGCGGGCACTTGGTCGTGGATATAGAGTAATTGCTCGGTCGGCACTGCCGGTGGATGGGTCTCGGTACGTGGACTTGACAGTATCCCCCCCTTAGCGGCTGAACCCCTGAAGCCGGAAATTAAAAGCAAGGTCCGGAACGCCTAAACGTAATATCGCGGATCGCGGAGGAAGTTTCCGGACTTCTCATAGACCATCCGCTTCTGTCCAATCGTCGCCATCAAAAATACCCGGAACAGAAAAAATGCATGCCGAGACCGACGCTGTCGAATGGGAGAACGATGGAGGATGGGTGACCCATGATCACGGCGCGTCGTCGACTCAGGCTGCGGGACGCGTTTTGCGGGCTTCTGGGGATGTTACAGGTGGTGTGGACAGGGTGGGTGGAGAAAACACCTCAGCGGAGGATGCGGAGGGTGCGGGTACGGAGGATGCCTCGGCGGGGATCATGGGGACGGATGGGGAGGTGACTGTGGGGCGACTCGTGGCAGCGAGTTAGGATGCCCCGGCGGATGCGGAGGATGAAGAAGAGGCCGTGTTCCCATGGGTCGAAACCGCAGGGTGGGCAACAAATCCCGGGACTTTGGGGGTCCCGAGCAATAACGAACGGAAACGAGGTAGGAACGTGGGGGCGGGGCCCAGTATGGGGCCAAGTATACAGGGACAGGGAGAAAGTTCCTGGGTGAGTGGTTGTGGGCTTTCTTTATTCCTTGCTGATTAACAGGTTTTGTGTAGCGTAAAAGCAGACTGGCCCGGGGCGAAATCAACCCGATGGCTCGAGTTTCCGTGCAGGGTGCGGATGGGGCGGTAGAGCCCCCGAGTAAAAGGCCGAGACGGGCCTGTACCCAAAAACCTAGCGGGAAGGCTATCGAGCCCGAAGTACCGCTGGCTGGGGGGTCGGGACAGAATCGGGCGCGTAAGACGGGGCGGACGGAGAGGCTTGATCGGATGGAGGAGAAGCTGCATCGTTTAGAGGATGTGGTGCGACTGCTCCTTGAGAGGGAGCCCGATTTGTCGGGACACCCGCGATTGGAGGAGGTGAGGGATGAGTTTCGGGAAGAGGCGAGGAAGGAGCGGGAGGAGAAGGAGGAGCGGGAAT
>QLPG01012472.1:0-12182 GCA_003314385.1 Gomphus sp. MG54 | reverse complement strand
AGATGACATACACACAGAGGCAAGTGCACCTGGGCTTCCCAGGAGGCAGGATGGAGCTATCAGTAACCCCAATGCAAACAGCATCCTACCTCTGATACACCCAGGTACACATCTGCCTTAGGTATAGACGACATAAACACAGAGGCAAGTGCACCTGGGCTTCTCAGAAGGCAGGATGAGGCTACCAGCAACCCCAATACAGTCAGGGTCAGGATTGGCCAACCCCGCAACATGCACATGCTGCACGTGCACATGCAGGTCTCATATGCATGCACATACGACATGCACACATCACACACACACATGAGGTGTCATATGCGGTCTAATGTACTTCCAGAAGCAGCACAATGACATAATCACCTTGTAGTCTCTTCCATCCTGTCTGTTCTGACTTCCCATCACCAAATCCATCCAAGGGGGCTGTATTTCAGCTTCACACAAATGCACGAGCACACCCCTTGAAACTGAGGCCCAAGGACCATTGACGATGTGCTGAGAGCACACATATGGGTGCTCAGGCAAAGACAAGCTGGAGCATCAAGTGTTCCCCTGACCCTAATCACAAAAAAGTGTAAGCGGAGAGTCGATGGTTTGTAAAGCAATAATAGGTGCTCACCTGTTCCCTGCCTCACTCACTGCATGCGCCATATGCATTGTACGCCCCACACATGCCGTATGCACCCTACACATCGTACGCGCCATACATGTGGTACTCACCGCCTCACTCACTGCATGTGCCATATGCATTGTACGCGCCGTACGTGTGGTACTCGCCGTATGCGTTGTATACACCATACCCATTGTATGCACCATACACGTGGTACTCGCCGTATGTGTCATACGTGCCACACATGCCATATGCACCGTATACACCACACATGCCATATGCACCGTATACACCACACATGCCATATGCACCGTACGTGCACGTGTATGAGATGGGATTTGGGCCAAGGATGGGAATCAGGCCGACCAGGTGGGGGGCAACAGGATTGGGGCCAGCAGGATTGGGGCCAAGAGGACTGGGGCCGGCAGAATTAGTGAGTGCGTCAGTTTGGCCGCCGCTTGGGTCATAAGAATAGGAGTGGGCACGCTGTATGATTTGCTGTAGGGCTTTTCATAAGATTTGCCATAGTAAGATTTGCCGTAGTAGTGCGGCTCATATGAGTCTATGTCGTCAGCATAACCATAGGATTTGTAGTACCCCTACACAGATGTGAGTAGATATAACAACAACAGGCCGGACAACGTATGGCTTGAGGGGTGGGTGCGCTGAAGATGACAAACAGCATGAAGCTCTTGGGGGCAGTATATCCGCCAATATGAGCACGGGATGCTGGAGATGGTACTTTGGGGATGGATCATGTGGTAGCATCCAGTCCACCTGGCCGACGTTGGGTATGTGGTAGCGTCCATCCGTCGAAGGTTGGTAGCCTCGCGCAGTAGGCAGGCCGACTGAGGGTATGTGTATGTGGTTTGACACCAAGCTGATGTAAGTGAGGTTGGCACTGAACCTCGATTACATCAGCCACAAAACATATTAAATAAATTTTGAATTTTTAAAATACAAAATTATATTGATTTTGAGTACAGTCACATGACAGGGGTGCAGGTAGGCTTAGTATAAGTTAGAAAAGTGAAGTTAGCACCGAATTTCAATTATATAAGTGAGGTTAGCGCTGAACCTCGCTTATATAAGTGAGGTTAGCGCTGAACCTTGCTTATATAAGTGTACCCGTGAACGGGTATGGGTTTGGGCCGGGTTGGAAATCCTGACCCTGACCCTTACCCGCACTACCCATACCCACTACCCGCGTCAATCACTATCAAAGAGACCTCAGTTCATCTGGAATGCTGCCTTTCACTTGTCTCCTTCCTTAATCTGTACATCGTTGAACCCTCACTACACATCCAACTTGGTGAAGTACTTGGCTCCCCAAAGTTGTGCAATGAGTTCCGAGATAATGGGGAGGGGGTACCTGTCAAGCGTCGGTTACTGACGGACTTTGGTACTGCCGAGGGGTGTTGGTGAAATGTCGGGTGGACTATGGCCAAGTCCTGCGGGCCAAGAGTAGTGGCATTGGCTTCAATGTGCTCGTACGTTGCACCCTACTTGCCATGCGTGCCACTGTATTTACAACGGACAGATACTCGGGGGGATACTGATGATGCCGGCCCGAGTCGAGGACTTAACAGAAGAGAAGAAGGTAGAAGGGCCTCAGCCTAGTTGATACCCAGAATGAGGAGATATGTACATGCATGTCCTACTTATATAGGTTAAGAAGCGACATGTGGAATAAGGAATGTGGGACAACAAGGTATACAGAGCATGCAGTTATTGTGCACAACAAATAAAATTAGAACAAGGAATGCAAAGCGGGGATAGAACAATAAAGGATAGGATAGTAGAATCGTGGCTCAAGATAGGACAATAAGGAGTGGCTGGGTATAAAACAATGGAGTCGTGATCGAGGATAATACAAGGACAGGAAGTCCCAAGGTGAAACAGACCGAGGAGTGTGGATGGCGGATGTACCGAGCCGAGACCAGCGCACCAAGTATTATGCATGCAGCGTGGACACTTGGTCGTGGATATAGGATGGTTGTTCGGTCAGTACTGCTGGCGGATGGGTCTCGGTACATGGACTTGACAGTACCGATTATTCACCATCATGGCGTTGAGCACTGGACCAACCATAGGAAGCCATTCTTCTTCTTGATGAAGAATGTGGGGCTTCCCATGGGGGACTTTGAAGGGTGGGTATGGCCCATGTAGAGGTTCTCTTGTAGGAACTCATCTAATTCCCACTGCTCACTTGGGGAGAGTGGGCACACCTTACAGGCCAAGAGATTTGCACCAGGTTCTAGTTCTATTGCATGATCCCACATCCTCGGCTCAGGAAGGGAGTCAAAGGAATCTTTCTCAAAGAGGTTGCTAAAGTCCTAGAGGTAGGACAGAATCATCCCTCTCTCTTTTGGAGGAGTACTCCAGAGGGCTTGTTTAGCTAGTTGTTGCATGGTAGTGGTCATAGCAATGGAAGGGATTGGGACATTTGGCAGGGCTACAGTTGCAAAGAGGTGATTGCCTGGTGCAAGGAGGGGTTCATTGTGGTCAGCACCTTCATAGTCCTCAGAGTCATCATCTGTCATGCTCAGCAATGGGCCAGCCTGAAGGGCCCAGATCATCATTTCCTCTTGACATTCCTTCTGCAACTTAGCTTGGCAAGTGTGACATTAGATGGACCATCGATTCAATATGACCTCCTGTATTCACCAGTTGATCTTGGGATTGTGATTACAGAGCCACAGGTAGCTGAGGATCATCTTGTGTTTTCCTAGATTGGTTACCACAAACACAGCCCATTCCAAGTGATCTTGATAGCATAGGATGACATTGACCACATGCCAAATTGCTCCACCTTTAGTTAGGGTACCATCAACTCAATGGGTACATAATTAGCCTAGCCTCTCGGCTACTGCAAACTTGCTGTCTATGAACAGTCTGGTGGCCCTGCTATCCAGGAGCATAGTTATACCCTTGACCTTGGCCATATCGGTACTTTGTATCTCTACCTTAAGGTTCAGCAAGTTTGGGGAGGGGGTGGATGCTACTATGTATTGTTTTGGGAGGGCACATTCCCAACATTTCAACCTGGGAGGGGAAGATGGAGATTTCAGCGGAGTTGATGAGGGAGTATCTTCATTGTTTGCAGCTGAGGGGTTATCATCTGAATACTGGGTTGTATTTTCCATATCAGAGTCTACAGACAGAGCGGCAAAATGATTAAACAAAGGCAGTGAGGGCACATCCTTTACTTGCTGCCTGGGGCAAAATCCTCCAATTCCACTTCCTCAGTCCCTTTGACTTCAGCCATTTCCTAAATGTCAGCAGACACCATCCAGTATCTAGCATCTCTTCATGCTCCTCCGATGTCATAAAGCATACATTGTATGCCTGGGGGCAATCTTCGGCAAAGTGACCCATCTTGCTGCATCATTGGCATGTGAGGGGCAGAGCATAGCATTGTTTGGCTGCATTAGTGTGCATTGGCATAGGTCCTGGGGGTGGGATTGAAGGAGAGGGAGCTGATGGTGCTCTAGGGAGTGCAAGTGTGGCTTGCCTAGCTGGAGGTTCATTGAGCCTTTGATTAGCCTGTAGCATGGGGGCATGCAATGACATGAGTCAGGGTCCCTGAAAGACTTTGTTTGCCACATGTGTAAGAGCTACCGCCCTCATGGTAGCATACCACACTGAAATGTCATCATCCTTCAGTCTCCCATCTAGCATCAGTGCAATGTGACTTTGGATCATAGGGTTAAGGCCTTGCTGGAACTTCATAACAATGGATTGCCTATCCATATATTCGGCCTTTTCGACTAGATCTTCGAATTGGTTGATGTACTTGTCAACTGAGTGCTTGCCCTGATGGTACTGTCACAACTCTAGTTGATTTGCCATGTCGGTAGCTTCATGCAGGGGGTAGAAGTGCTGCCAAAAGGCTTTGGCAAACCTTCCAGTTTGTGTAGAAGGGTCTGCCTGCTTTTGCCTCATGAGCAAACACCTGACAGGAGAAGGTCACAGCTCTCCCAGTCTTCATTAAGGACATTTCCCAGAGGATCTGGGGCTGCTTGTCAGGAAAGTTGGTGGCACAGACACCGAGATAGAGGGTACAGGACTGTATAAATGCTTATCCATTTGCGTGATTGCTGTTGAACTCAGAGGGCTTAGCAGGCTCTACCATCCATTTCACAGGCTACTGAGCATGGGTTGAGAGGCCCACTACCAGGTTTGTAGTGGTCACCTGTAGCACATTCAACCTTACCTCTAGCTCCTGCTTTCCTCTCCTCTCTCTCAGTAACTTCTGCTCTATACCAACTAGTTGGTCTAACATTTCTTGAGCCAATGGTAAATCCATAAAGGATGGAGTGTTCTTATAGGGTGAATGAGAAGGGGCTGCCATTATCATTGTTTCTGAAGGAATTTAATTTGGAGTTGGATGGTTAGGGCAGCTAGTACTCATGAGAGAGAGTGTTCTACTGTAAGGGCAACCTAAGCAGGCATTCTACCCTTGGGCAATGCACTGGCAAAGGGGGATCCAAAGAGTTTAGTAGAGCACCTAATTACATAGTGACTAGCATACCTGGCAAAGGGGGATCCAAAGAGAAAACTCTAGAGAACCCTTTGCCTACTAACTACGAGTATATAAGTACCGTTGCCATAGTACTCTGCTTATACCAGGCATCACTCTCCATATTGGTCAGGATCTTGGTACAGCCAGTGACTGATGAGGGTGCAGCTGATAGCCACTGTCGATACCCATTGATGGTGGCTGCCAGTCATGATGCCTGCTCAGCGAGTGTCTTGTTTGGGAGTAGGCCAAACGGATCTCGGTTGGTGGGCATGAATCTTGGTTGGTGTGGGACTTGTTATTAGGAGTTCCCCTGACAAGTTTACTGGAAAATGGAAATAGAACTCTGTGCTTCAAATAGGGTTTATCTGAAAAGGAGAACATAACCATGTGATTTGAGCAGAAATATCAACAGAGATAATTTCAGCAAAGTCATAACAGGTGTCTACTGCATAAAAAATCATTATTTACTCATTCCATACTGTAGCTATTGGTGAGTCTGGCCATATTTCATCTATGGATATTTACTAACTATATTTCCAATGTTTCTTGTTTTTACTTGCCCTTTCTTACTGTTTTACCTGTATATAGCTGTCCCTTTACTCCCCTGTCCTCTTTCCCCTCTATCTTCTCCCTTTCTCTCCCTGTCCCTTCTCTCCTTCATCATAACAGTATCTGGGGTTACACTGTATATCCCATGTTTAGAAAGATCAGCACAAGGGACTTAAGTCACATACTCAGAAATGTGTCTTCATCGGCTACCCTCCTAGTATCAAAGGCTGGAAGTCCTGGAATCCTAATACTTGGAAGGCTCTGATCAGCAATGATTCTGATTTTGATGAGCATGTCTTCCCTGTATCTTCCCCTTCACCCTTCACATCCTACTCCAACTCCTGAACAGTTTATTTGTAGGAAATGAACAACTTTGGCAGTGGTTTTCAGAGAATTTATTTGGTCAAGCATGAAGGGAGAAGTCCTTGATGAAGTGTCGGTAGAAATTCTATAAACTGGCGCTTTGGCATCCAGGCTAGTTTTACAGAGTGGTGCCTAAGCGGAGGCAAAACCCAGGACTTAGCCCAGGATAGAACAGCCATAGAACAGTATATTCCCAATCAATAAATATATCTAAAATCACAGAAAATTCCAGGGATTATTACCCTATTTGTCCAACCAACTCTCTGATAGTTTATCCTGGGAAAACCTATAGAAAATCTATCTGCCACTTTCAACTACAGCTTCACCTTGTTCTTCTAATAAGCACTCACTCATTTCCACTCTGTTATTACATTTCAATCCTGTTCTCCATTCCCTGTTATAGACATACATCAAACTACATATTTAGTATATAATATGCATGTAAATTAGTTATTATGTAGTCAGAAAATTGACTAATGTTAATCTCACTCACCTCTGAAACCTTAGATCCTCTGAAGTTAGGGATTTAATGAGAACTAGATTGTACAGCACATAAGCTAAAACCAAGCCCTATTCCAAACATTATGAAGTTTCAACCTCAGCAAGTATTATCTTAAAACCTCACCACTTGTGTTCTTAACACTCAAGTCCTCTCTTGCTTTGGATTGCCTGCCCCTTCAGTCCTCAACCTCCCACTCCCTTGTTCCACTTCTTACTCTAGTCATCTGAGGATAGGTCTTTGGCCATCTAGAGCTCCCAAAGGTGCAAAGGGTGCTAAAGGTGCTAAAGTCTCAGATAGAGCCTCAGGCTACCTAATGGGTGTCTGGGTTGAGCTATGCAGCCTTAGTTTGATTTGGAATGTGTCATCTCCTGACACACATCTCTCCAGGACCAAGCTACCTTACCTTAGCCCTGACAAGTCTGTCTATGTATATATCCTCCCCTCAGTCCCCTGCCCTCCCTTTCTGACTCATGTATCTTAACTTAGGACCTTGGTGGTTAGTTCCTGCTTGCCTCAAGGGTCTATGGTTAGGGGGATCTCAAGTGTGGTCTTTGGCTTGGCATGCATGCACCTGTGATAATCAGTTCAGGATCAGTTCAGGCTTTGAAATAGGTCATTCCCTGACAGAGGGGGGAATGTTCTGTGATCTATGTATCTGCCTACTGAGACCAGAGAGTATGAGAACCCCAAGAGAGTTGGATCTATTAAGTGGTATAATATGTGTTATAACCATTGTAGGCATAGTCTACAGTCAAAGAAAATAGTGAAAAGAAAAAGAGATAGAAATAGAATGAATATATTTGACTCAATTGCGTTTTTTCTTTACAATTATACACTGTGTCAGGGGATGACCTTCTCCAAAGTCTGATTCAAGTCCAAAGTCCTATTTCAAACTCCGATCAACTCCAAGGCCTGATACAGGTCCGAAGTCCTATTTTAAACTCTGACCAACTCCAAGGCCAAAATGCCCAAGTCCGAAAGGACTACCAAGTGGAAACAGGAATGATCTTAAAGCATGGTGAATAGAACCTGGAATAAACACATAAGCTTTGGACTTGGTACCAGGAAGTTGGCTTTACAAACTCCGATGTATTGATTTATAAGCTAGTGCATGGACCACTTACATAAGGGTATAAAAGGGGTTCACCAGCGGTGGAATCCTTAGACTTTCCTCTTTGGATTCCCCCTGCTTAGGTGAGGACCCACATGTACTTAGGTAGTAGTTGTAATTAAAACCTTTGGATTCCCCCTGCTTAGCTCACCTCCAAGACACCTCCGAGAGGCTGCAAGAGGGTTGCACTTACACACTGCTCATACAGACTGCTTCTTGATAGTGAGAAAAAATATAGATGAGACCATTAATATTTAGTGAATAAGATGGAAGATGCAAAATCAAAAGTATTGGTACATAAGACAGTGGTGTGATATCAGAGTTAGTTACCATGAATAATCCTTGCAATAAGTCCTAGGAAATGGCACAGGTCACCCACAGGTCAAATGTGGGTGACCCGCACCCAACCCATTGGAAACCTGAACCTGTCAACCCATGGGTTTTTCCCCATGGGTTGATGGATGTCAGGTGTGCTCTACACCCACATGCATGCAGTGCATGCATGTCATATGGATGTGCATATGGTGCCTATGGCACGTACGACATGTACAGTATCTATGGCACATACAATGTGTACCACGCATATGGCATGGGTGGCATGTGCATGTCGTCCATGTGCATGTGCGGGACGTGCATGTTGTATGCATGTGCAGTATGGCACATATGGCATGTGCAGCGCATGCACATCCGGCGCATTCATATCATCCATGTGCACATGCATGTTGTATGCCCACATGTGACACCATGGGTTGGGCTGGGTGGTGGGTGCTCTTGGCTTGACCCGCACCTGCACCCAAGGACACCCAACCTGGTAACCCATGTGGGTTGGCCCAACCTGTGTCATTCCCTAATAAGGTCTATGACCTTGGATATCTAGAAAGGGTTTGTGCAAACTTTTGAAGTACAGTGGGTAGGCTCAGGTTATACAATAAACTGATACCACATGGAGAATGTGTCATGCTATAAAAGAAGAACATACTAATCTGATTGTGAGGACAGACACACTTCTCCAGCATGGCCAGCATGGCACTCAAGTGATTAGCACCACCAAGTTTTTCAACATCAGTCACAATTCACTGGATTTGTAGCTTGGCAGACTGTGTTGAGCACAGTAGAGTAAAGGAGTGACAATGAGAAAAAGCAGGAGAAAATCAGATATAGACACAGACAGACACAGATGGAGGATGGTGTAAAAGGCAACAAATTCCCACAGTGATGTGTTCTTTCAACTGGGCCAAAAGGCCACTATGCCAGGTTATCTGGCATTAGTCTGTGGGCACTATTTAAACAGCAACTTGTTACATGTATTCACCAACCATTGCAATGGTATGTAACAGATGGAGGATGTAGTTGCTAAGACAAGCCTTGTAGTTATATGAAGGTGCTTATACAACCAAAGTATCCACAACATTATGTAAATTAACAGAATGTGCATTGTTCTGGCCATTGTGATCTTGTTAGATCTTTAACTCAGGTGTGGTTGTGTAGACAATAATTTATATGGTCATCATTTCAAATGGTAGCCCATTCAGAATCTCCGGTGGGATGCATTGCTGATTCGATATTCCGGAACCATGCATCCACATCGATGATGACACTCGCAAGTGCATTCCCTTTTCTCCTGCTGCTGATATCACTTGAACTGTTACTTGTCACCATTTCGACATGATCTCGGTTGACAGCCTCACGAAGGTTGAGGAGCATATGTGATGTGAAGATCGAATGCATGGTTGGCTGCACCCTATTGGTGAGTTGTATCCTTAATAAGGAAGGGAGCAACTGTCATAGGAGGGTTTAAACATACAAAATGAGAGATGGTTGGGGTGGAGGCTTCGCAAATGAATGCTCCTGTTAGGTAATATAAGCTTTTAAAATATTAGACCATACCATTTTGACAAGAATAAGAACGTTGGTAAGAGAGACACCTAGGAGGCCATCAGTCGACCCTGGGTGGCAGGAATTGTAAATTGCAAGACATACATATTAGAAAAAGGTAATATAGTATCCCTGGGATATCAATGAATTGTGCCTTAGAAAGTGGTGAGAAACATCATTCCACAAGCTTACCATCTCGGTACAAGGTCTTAACAAGGCTGCTTGCATAGGCACTGCATCTTACTATATCCTGTTCATGATGCCTGGAGAAACTTTGATAATTCACAACAACGCACCAATATCCCAGCCCTTATAAATGGTTAAACTGAGGATAACTTGATAAAGGAGGATGTGAGTGGAATGACTGTCATGCCCGCAACACCGAGTACCGACTTACTCGGGAATACCGACCAACCGACCCTCACCCACATTATCTCGCACCACCGCTCGACCTCGACTCAGTACATCCGGTACATCGTATGGACCACTCCCCTCGTACACCCCCTTCCATTGTTCCTTCAAACCCCCTATCCACTCCTTTACCCGTTTCCTCCAAACAACATGACGGCCACTCATTGTCTTGGCCTTTGCCATTGTTTTATCTTAGGCTGCCCTCTATTGTTCTATTCCCGCCCGCCATTTCATTATCTTATTCTCAGCCATACTCTATTATTCTAATACCGCCTACATTCTATTCTATTTTCTGATCACTGTGGACAATGCCTCCATGTGGTTGCCTCATACCTTATTGTTTCCATTCCTTACGCCACCCTGTTCCACATCTTGCTTCTTAACTATAAAAGTAGCGGGATGTATGTAGATAGTGCTTCACTCAGAATATCAATTGATTCGCACCCCTTTGTCCGCTCTCTATTTCTAAAGTCCTTCGCTCGAGCCGACGCCCTCGGCATCCCCTCGATCCCTCTCACTTTCCAAATTAGTGACACACACGGAAGAGCGGGGCGCAACGCAAGAGCACGTTGAAGCCTAGCCACCCTGTAATGGTTTGCAGGACTTAACCGATATCCCGGCGTCACCGAATCTTGACAATGACACCGTAATAATTACAACTGCGATAATTGAAAGATACTCCAGAGATTGAGGGTTTTCCGATATCCAGCAGGTACTCTGGTGAGGGTGTGGGCTTTGGCTGACTTGCAAATTTCATGGAAGTATCACCCACCATGTCAAATGAGAATGAATTAAAATCGCCTTACATTTGACACACACAAAGTCTGTGTAAGTTGGATATACGACTAGGATAGCAGCCAAACTGAAGGATCCAAAAATTATTCCAAAAATTGCATTGCGTTGGCCCCATAAGGCCCAGGTGCAGAAGATGAGAATTACTGGGGATGAGATGTTGGAAGGATGAAGAGATAAGGAAGAAGTCAAATTGCTGACACTCGGTGGTAAACATACCCCATATTATCAGTGCTGTCACATCAATGTCCATATGACCAACTTTGATGTCAAACTCAATTTGAACTCACAGCCAGACAGCTGATACAGGAGTGAACAAACATAAGTCAAAGAGGAGGCAGAATAATCTATAATTGGAGTTCCATCAAAAAAAAAAAAAAAAAACAGGAAGATATAGGCCACATACAGTAAAGCAATACAGCCCCATCCACTAATGTAGGATACCTGGTTGCGAAAAAGAAAATTTTACCCAGAGTCTAGCATGCTGGCCAGATGAGCACGATTTCTTGCTCAAGGGTTAACAAGAGATCATATACCTTTGGAATGAAGCAGAGAGCAGTTGATCTATATGTGATCTCTGAGATTTTAGTAAGTTCTCTCACCAGCATGCAATAGCTAACCACTGCAACTTCTACTTGGTTGTGAATTAGAGTCAATATGTTATGAACTGTACCATCACAATACTGGAAACCGAATGTTGCGTATGAGACCATAGAAAGCACTGGCTGAAAATGGCACTCACCTTGACCAAACTGGTGGTTTTGAATGTGAGGAGGGCGTTAACAGTCATTAGCCATGGACTGACAGACAGGCAATGGTGAATAGTTTCAAGTACACTAGTAGGATAGCTTTAAAGAACAGAGCAAATGATTCAAGGTCCAGATGTCCAACTTGAGCATGATTTCCAATCCATGCCTAGTGACCGTATGTCACAACCATGCATCGTGCTTTGACTTACTCGGCAATACCGACCAACCGACCCCCATTCACATCATTCCACGGCGTACGGTTTTGGTTCGGTACACCTGGTTTATCACCCGGTTCATTACCCTCTTCCCCAATCCCTATTCTTTGTCAACCCTACACTCTCTTCCTTTCCCCCTCACTCGTTTACCCACGGGACATTCACTATTCCCTGCCACTCACTCACATCCCTATTGTTTTATTCTCGGCCATTCCTCATTGTTCTATTTCTTTCCCACAATCACCGCTTATATTTTATTGTCTTACCCTCTTATTATTCTATTCTAATCATTGTGGACTATACCTCCACATGGTCTTCATACCTTATTCTTTTTTCCATGTCTTATGCCACCCTTATTCCACCTTCCGCCTCTCAGCCTATATAAGTAGTTGATATGTGTACATAGTGATGGCAGGGAAGGTCAAATAAGACTGATAACTGACACACAGAGCAACAAGTGCCTTTGGGGCTTGTCAATATAGA
>QLPG01012468.1:350-16305 GCA_003314385.1 Gomphus sp. MG54 | reverse complement strand
CCGACGGAGTCTGATTTGGAACATGGTTGAGATCGGTCGCTTTACTGTCACCGCGTGTCGGCACTTAGCTAGTACTTCTGAAAGGGTATTTGGGTTAGCATGGAGGTCCGAAGCAGGGCTGAGGGCCGAAGGCGGAAGTCGGATGGACTACGGGCGGAGGCAGAAGTGCCGGGAACTTAGGGTCGGTTGCGGAATGGTTCAATCCGGTCACTGAGGTGTTCAAGGTCGAAGGGACTTGGCTTCAACTTATGTGTTGCGCCCTCCTCGATCGTCTGTCCCTAATTTTGGAAAGGAGACGGGAGTTTACTGGAAATGAATTGGAAACTAGGTGCGAGACTAAATCGATATTCGTACTAGCAAACAGTCTAGTCGACTGGAAGACTATATACATGCGACTATCCTTGTACTATCTTTGCTGGTCATAAAATAAGGGGAAAGGGAGTACAAGGGGTTAATATAAAGGAGAGAACAAGGGAGTGAGGTACGCGATGGTCCTGCATGTTGGTTATCAAGGTAACGGAACCTTGACTTCGGAGTCTTCAGAGGTTCGGAATCGCAGAACCTCGGAATGTATGTCGGACATCCAGAAATCGGTTATTCAGGCTTTGGTCGATCAGAAAGGTCCCGGAAATGGTGCGGGTGGTTGTGGGGTTCAATGTGGGTTTGTTTGGCTGCATGGGCCATAACAAAACATATAAAAGAAACAACAAGGAAGTTTACTAATAAACATCTAACAACCTTGTGTTAGCATCTGAGTTTCACATCAGGTCCAAGCTGACATAAGTCAGTCCAAGTCGTGTGTTCGGAGTTGTAAGGACTTGGCTTCAACTTTAATGTTGCACCCTCCTCGATTGTCAGTCCTTTATTTCGGAGGTTCGGAGAAGATAAGTTTTCGGAGTTCAAGAGTGAGTGGGAATACAAGTCGATATTCGAACTAAGGTATAGTACAGAAGTCTGGAGGTATTTATACATACGATCCTTATTGTAACTAATTAGGAATAGTCAAGAGAACAATAAGACGAACGAAAACGGAGTACAAGAAGATCTACAACTGGTGTTACAATAAGACTATTGTTTGACAAGAAAGGAAGGTTGTCCAAGGTTCGAGGTGATTATTGTTGGTCGGACTCGGAGGTGATCAGGTGGGTTCGGACTTCCTCAGACTTGGTTCGGAGCAGGATGCTTCGTAGTGCCCTATGTCAGATATCCGAGGTGTCGGGGTTATATCACGGATATAACAGTGCCCCCCTGTTAGGACCGAGCCTCGAGGTCCTGGTGCTTAATGACGATGGAAGTTACCGTGGGAAGATTATTTGATTAGGCGTCGAAAAAAGGTATAAAGGGGGAACCCTTTTTTATAGTAGTTCAACCATGTCGTCACGTAACACCCCCATCCCTGATGACGAAGCCACTCTGGAGGAGCAGATGCGAGCGACCTTGGAGTGGATGCGAGCGACCTTGGAGTGGATGCGAGCGACCTTGGAGTGGATGCGAGCGACCTCGGAGAAGCTCGAAAAGGTCCGAGCTGAGAAGAAAAGGAAGGCTGAGGAGAAACGGAAGGTGGAGGAGGAGGCCAAGCAGAAGGCAGAGGAGGCCAAGCGAAAGGCGGAGGAGGAGGCCAAGCGGAAGGCGGAGGAGGAAGCCAAACAAAAGGCCGAGGAGGAGGTGAAATAAAAGGCCAAGGAGGAGGCTGCAGAGGCCGAGAGAAAGGCCAAGGAGGAGGCCGACCATCTTCGGAAGGGGAAGGAAGTCGAAAGGACTCAGCGGGAGGTTAAGAAGGGGACTTCAAAAAAGAATCCTCGGAAGAAGGTTGTTAAGAGCCCTGCGACTATCTCGGAGCTCTATACAATAACGGAGGACTTGCCCAAACAAGGGGGTCCTTTGGGAGGCGGAACTCAGGGATTGTCTCCAGACTTGCAGGAGGGGGCTCGGGCTTCCATTTGCTTGTCAGGCCAGTAAACTCAACAACCTTTGCTGCATTCATCGATACCTAACCAATGCCCCTCAGTTATATATCCACTAAGTAGTCTCCATACGGACCCAAACTTTCTCTCCCCATTCGTGTATGTGCTGTAAATTGGGTTTCTTATCAAGTGTGGCTTCGTAAGGTGTTTTATCTTCGACAGCCCTAGTGAGTGTTCTGTTCATCAACCAGACTACATGACAAGCAGCTTCCCCTCACAGAAATATTGGGAGACCGCTCGCATACAAGAGCACTCATATGTACTCTACAATTGTTTGGTTGCATTGCTCAGCTACCCCATTGTGCTAAGGCATGTCATGTATGGTAAGTTTTTGTGTTGTCCCCTTTGACTTGAGGTAAAGCTCAAAATCCTTCCCTAGGTATTCTCCACCTTGGTCTGAATGTAAGGTCTTGATATTCACACTGAGCTGTGTCTCACACCATGAAGAGTATTCTTTATAGGCAGCGAAGGCCTCATCTTTGGTGTGCAGAAGGTATAGGTGAGTTAAGCATGTCATATCATCTGTGAATGTGATATAGTAATGCTTTCCAGCTTTCATCGCATCTGGGGATGGTCCCCACAGGTCGCTATGTATTTTGTCACCAAAATTGCAGGCACCTTTGCCTTCTCTGATCTTGGGGACAGACTTGTAAGTCGCTTTTGCATATATGCAGGATTCACAAAAGAAGGGGTCCACCGAAGGTAACCCATCTAGCTTGATCCCCATTACAAAACCTCTGGTGACAAGTCTTTTGGCCGCTTCACGTGAAATGTGACCTAGGTGACAGTGGAGTTGTTCCAAAGTGAGTAGGGAAATGCACGGGTCAGGCCAACCCGCACGGGTCACCGGGTCGGGTGTCCTTGGGTGTGGGTGCGGGTCAAGCTGCGAGCACCCGTGACCTGGGCCCAACCCGGGGCGTCAACTCCGACACAAATGCGACGAACGCGTACGTGCACGTGCCGACATGAATGCGACGCCCCGAACGCCACGAACGCGCCGCGATGAATGCTACGTACACGACGTACGCGCACGCGCCGCGACGAACGCGACGTACACGACATACCCGCACGCGCCACGACGAACGCGACGTATGCAATGCCCGTTACACGCACGCGCCGCCACATACGCGATGTACGCGACGTATGCGCACGTGCCATGACGAACGCGACGTACGCAATGCCCGTACGCGCACGCGCTGCCACGTACGCGACGTATGCGCATGTGCCGCGACGAACGCGACGTACGCAACGCCCGTACGCACACGCGCCACCACGTACGCGACATACGCCACATATGCGCATGTGCCGTGACGAACGCGACGTACGCGCCGCCGCGCACGCGCTGCCACATACGCGACGTATTGCATGCGGGTGCGGCGCGCACCCGAGACCCGTCGACCCATGGGAAAAAACCCATGGGTTGACGGGTTCGGGTTTCCCATGGGTCGGGTGCGGGTCACCCACATTTGACCTGTGGGTGACCCGTGCCATTCCCTAAAAGTGAGTGTCTCTGCTATAGAATTTACTATATCGCACTCATGACTGACTCAGTATAAGCCATGTCTGGATTTGTGAATTGTGCCAACTTGCTCTCCACTTTGCCTATGTATAACACACTTGCCATCTGCAAATGTCACGGCAAAACCGGCATTGTTGAGTTGTCCAACTGACACAAGCATGTAACCCACATTAGGTGAGTACAAAACTTCTGAGAGCTTGAGTTTGGAGACATTAACACCATTTGGTACATTGATAACTATTTCTCCAGTTCCTACTATGTTAAAACTCTGTCTATTTACAGCCTGGAATGACTTAGGAGGAATTTTGACGAAGTTTTGAACTTCATTGTGATAGGGTGTTATGTGCCTTGTACACCCTGAGTCATAAACTTTGACACAAGGTGAGTTTGTAGTTAATTTGTCAACTTCAACACAAACAGCATGCTGTTAAATCCGCATGTCAGGCACTTAGCTAGATGCTTCTGGAAGGGTTTCCAGAGGCTTCCAAATGGTTTCCGAGAGGGGACTTGGTACTCTGGAGGTGGAGGGACCAGAGGTCGTGGGTTCACAGACAGAACAGAAGGGGCAGAAAGACAGGAAGTGCTGGGGACTTAAGACTGTTTGTGGTATTAGGTCATACGATTAGTTGTTCGAGTTGTTCGAGGTCGCAGGGACTTGGCTTCAACTTAGGTGTTGTGCCCTCCTCGATCGTCTGTCCCTAATTTTGGAAAGTCAGAAGTTTACTGGAACTGAATCGGAAACTATGATGCAGAATTAAGTTGATATTCGTACTGGCAAATAGTCCAGTCGACTGGTGGCTTATATACATGTAACTAATCCTTGTACTAACTTTGCCGAGTAAAGACAAGGGGGAGAAAAGAGTACAAGGGGCTAATAGAGAATGAAGAACAAGGGAGTGAGGTACACAATGATCCTGTGCATCATTTATAAAAAGAGCAGAACCTAGTTCTTGGAATCACAGAGGTTTGGGATTGCAGAACTTCAGGTTAATGCAACGGATTCTCGGAAAGTAATTTTTTCAGGCTTTAAATAGTCAGAAAGTCCTGGAAATGGTGCAGGTGGTTGTGGGGATTAATATGGGTTTATTGGGGGCATGGGCCATAACACATGCATGTCTTCCAGATCGGTGCCAGTGAGGTTCGAGTCATTACTGATAAGTGAAAATGTATCGCTTTCATCAGTTGCAGGTGACTTTTCTGTTTCATATTCACTGTCAGGATCATCAGTGATCTTAGAGAACCAGCCCTCCTCGCTGTCCTCAATAACTTTGATATCAGAGTCAGAGTCTGAAACTGACACAAGTTCTGGGAGC
Source organism: Gomphus sp. MG54 (assembly GCA_003314385.1). Classification (NCBI taxonomy): domain Eukaryota; kingdom Fungi; phylum Basidiomycota; class Agaricomycetes; order Gomphales; family Gomphaceae; genus Gomphus; species Gomphus sp. MG54. The sequence goes on along the minus strand of QLPG01012468.1, from coordinate 11,509 downwards.
TCTGAGTCAGACTCCAAGCACTCATTGGCCAAAATTGCACTTTCAATTTCAAGATCAGATTTGACAGCAGCATTAGTGGTGCCACTCTTTGTCTGTGAGTCATTTTTCTTATCTCCAGTAATGCATGCAGGTTTAGGACACTTGTTCCTATAGTGCCCTTTGTTGCCACTGTTCCAGCAAGCTCCTTTTGGTTTGTGCTCTGACCTCTTTCCCCTTAAGTTGACTGACATGAACATTGCTTCATCTTTATCATTGCCCTTATCATTTGTATGCCCAGAATGACAGGATCTCTGTGTCATGTGGCATTCATATTCTTCAGAGATCAAGGTAATGAGTTCGTCTGGGTCAATCGTCTTCGTAGTGCTATACAGCCTGGGGCTGGCCAGCAGGTTCAATGCAAAGGCAGGACTTAATGATGATTGACCGGTAATCTTTTACTTCGATGTCTACACCAAAAGTGGCTAACTCTTCTCTTTTGACACGAAGTCCATCAAGGAATTCATGGACATTTCCTTTATCTGGGCACCTAGAGTCCATGAACTGGGTACACAGGTCTGCTTGAGCAAAGGCACCCTTCGATGAGTATTCTTTCACAATAAGGTCCCATCAGTCTTTCAAGGATCGTTTGCTATGGATGCATATGACGGTAGAGTCAGGGATTTGGTGAGTGAGAAGTGCTTTAGCAGTACGGTCCTCCTTGACCCAATTTGCAAGGGCATCTTCTTCACTGGCAGCTGGTGGTTTGCTGACCGCTGGTTGGGTAATTGTGCCATCAAAATACCCCCACAACCCTTTTGCTTCAACAGTATCCTGGAAGTGCATCGAGAATGCTGTCCAATTGAGGCCACTCATCATGAGTTTGGGAATAGAGGAGGAGAGAAGGTCGGTGGTAGTCAGAGCCATAGTTCTCATGGTAAAAGAAGGAGCAAAGGGCAGAAAAGGTCTGGATGTGGGATACAGGGGCCCAATAACTTAAAGGTTTAAATGTAGCTATATAACTCTCAGTATTTGCTCATTGTAAAGTACTATAATATATTATTTACCTATATAACTCTACAAGTGCATAAGTAAGCAACAAGGTAAAAGGTAAACTATAATGTTTCTCACCTCAGTATTTGCTTGTTGCAAAGTACTGAGAAAAAAGGAAAAATAACTACCTCTTTTATAGTCTATAGAGAATAAAAGAGATATGAAAACAATAAGGAAATATTTCACTGCACAATATATTTTGGGATAACAATGGATTTTCTGTGTCACAATGGAGTGACGTGGGATGACATGGTTTGTTTTGTCCTGCCTGGCCATCGCCACTTCTACAGGGAAGACTTGAGGGGTGTTTTCTCAAGTCTAAACAGGCCATTAGTAGCTCTATCAGGCACCAAACTGAAGGCCCAAAACCTTGGCTCAAGTACCAGGAGTTTGGCCCACTGGCATCTGGATTTACATACCTCTGGACCTAACTAGAGGGTAAGGTATGCAGAAGAAGCACAGCATGGGCAGAGGGTATATAGAGTACAGGGCTCACTAGCAAGGGACCTAGGATTTCCTCTTAGGAATTTCCCCCTTTGCTAGCATTGTGTGATAGTCATGAGTGCTACAGGGGTTGACTTTACAGCCACCTCATCAGACAATACTTGGCTAAAGGCAAGGCTAGCTAACCAGCTATGTACCTGCTATAAGAAGCATGGTAACGCCTGCCTTCAAAAGTGAGATGGAGATCTAGACTTGAGGGCTTGTGTTTGGTGTAGCAAGATGGGAGTTGGATGTAGCATTAACATCTGAGGTAGAGGTACTAAGAGGAGGAGGGGTGATAAGGATAAAGGCAAGGAGAAGGCCACTCAGTAGGATGTTAAATAAGGGCCCTTAAAAAAGGTGAGGTTGGAGCCTTGATCATATTTCCATATGCCATTTATCAGAGCCCCCTACTCCCTTGCCTCCTCTACTATCCCCTACACTGCCACCTGTTACTATGGCTCCCTTTCTACCACCACCTGTTCCTTCACCACCTCTACCACCTGAGATCCAGGTTTCTTCTCCCTCTATACTATCACCTGTTCCTTCACCACCTCTATCACCTGATATTTGGGTTTCTTCTCCCTCTCCCCTACCTCCAGCTCCTTCACCACACTCTCTTCCCCCTATGCCTTCACTGCCTCCCCCTCTGACTTCTATTGTCCTGCTATATGTCAGTGCAGCCCCTACAGTGCCTCTAGCTTCATTGCCTATCCTTGCCCTTACAGCAGTGCTCCAGAACATAACTTAAACTATGGAACAGCTTTGCAAAAAATGGTTAATGTAAGGTAAGAGTTGTCTGAGGTTTATCTAGAATTAGGTGAACTGTGAGGTGAGGTCCCTAACTTGGTAGTGCAGGGGAGTGAGTGGGACTTTGCTAGGGGGCCATTGGTAGGACCACCTCTAGTAAGAGGGACTTGGGAGAACTGGGATCCTAAAACCTAATAAAGTCAGGTTGGTGCAACACATAAGTTGAAACCTGTTAAAAGAGCACAACTAGATCAAATGAAGTCTCAGCTCTAGTCAAGAGTCTGATATGTTATCATAACTACCTAGATCAAATGAACTAGGTAAAATCAGTAAAGAGAATTACAACCATATCTAGATAGATATATGAATATCTCAGCTCTGGCCCAGAGTCTGAGATACTCATACATATCATGTGACTATTATAGCTTAGACATTGCTTGTTTTTGCTTAACAAAACCATACCCTATTACCAGCCTTGCCATTGTTTCAACATTAGGAGATTTTACATTAGAACTATAATGTCAGGCACTGAGAATGCCGATGATGTATGGGCCAAGTACTATTGCAATAGTACCAACTTGTTAAATCCGCATGTCGGTGCTTAGCTAGAGGCTTCTGGAAGGGTTTCTGGAGGGTTCTAATTGGTTTCCAAAGGGGGGCTCGTACTCCGGAGATGGAGGGACCAGAGGTCGGATTCACGATCGGAATCAGAATGGGGACAGAAAGACGGGAATAAAACTGTTTGCAGTATAGGGTGATATGAGTGGTTCAAGGTCGCAGGGACTTGGCTTCAACTTATGTGTTACGCCCTCCTCGATCTCTGTCCCTAATTTTGGAAAGTCGGAAGTTTAACCGGAACTGAATTGGAAACTTCGATGCAGAATTAAGTCAGGGGCAATATAGAACATAGAACAAGGGAGTGAGGTATGCGATGATCCTGCATGTCGTTTATCAAAAGAGTGGAACCTTGGCTTCAGAATCTTTAGAGGTTCGGAAAGGTGGAACCTCAGATTGATGAATCAGAATATCAGAAAGCGGTTATTTGGACTTTGAGCGGTCGGAAAGGTCCCAGAAATGGTGTGGGTGGTTGTGGGGTTTAATGTGGGTTTCTTGGGTGGCATGGACCATAACACAACTTCACAATGCTGGCAGACTTGGCCAAGTCCTGCAGGCTGATTGGGGTGGCTTGGCTTCAATGTACTCATGCATTGTGCCCTACTTTTCATGTGTGCTACTGATTTCAGACAGAAGGGAAACTCAGGAGAGTGCCGAGAGTGTCAGCCTGAGTAAGGGACTTCAGATGGAAGGAGGGAAGACAAGAAGGCATAAGCCAAATCAATAATCATAATGAGGAACTATCTATATACATCTGCTACTTATATAGGTTAAGAAGTGAGGTGTGGAATCATGGTGGTGTAAGACATGGAGAAAACAATAAGGTATGAAGAGCATGTGGAAGTATTGTCCACAATGCTTAAGAATAGAACAAAGAATATAAATAAAAATAGAACAATGAGAGCTGGCTGGGTATAAGATAATAAGAGTACAAATGAGAATAAGACAATAGAAATCAACTGAATATAAAACAATAGGGTCATGGCTGAGGATAAAACAATAGAAAATGTCCCAAGGTAAAACATGCCGAGAGATAAAAGAATGAATGGGTTGGGAATAATGGAAAGTGAATGAAGGAGGAGTGGATGATGAATGGAGTGGGAGGTGTGAATGATGAAATGTGCCGAGCCGAGACTGATATACTAAGTGACTTGTATATGACTTGGTCACCTGCGTGTTGAATTAGACTGATTGTTCAGTTGGCACTACCGAGTGAACCAATGCTTGGTATATGTACTTGACAGTACCTCCCCCTTACAGCTGAACCTATGAAGCTGGTAGGTGGATTTTGAAAATAAGATTTGGGATGCCTAATGTGATGTCATGGAATGTTTGGGATCTTGTGCCCAGATTCCAACCACTACCATAGACCAATCCCAGCATCCCATCGTTATCAAAAAATAATGGGTTACAAATCGGACAAAGATGTGAAGCAGATCGCAGAACTCATGGAGAAGAAGGCTAAGTGACAGTGGAATTGTAAGGAAGCTGAAGCCATGTGGGTTGCTGAAGAGAAGGCCAAGGTGAAGGAGAAGGAGGAGGCCATGGCAAAGGCAGCAGAAGCAAAGAGGAAGGAGGACAATGCTGCTGCTGTGAAGCAAGCTGCTAACAAAGAGGCCAAACACAAGGCCAATGAAGAGGTGGCAGCAGCTTTTGCCAAAAAAGCAGTTGAGGAAGAGGATGTGGCAGCAGCAGCTGCAAAACAGGCAGCAGAGGAGGAAGAGGCCGTATAGAAAGTGGCCGAGGACACAGTAGCTGCTCAGGCTACAGAGGAGAAATGGGTGGCTGAGGTCACTGTTAAAGAGGCCAAACAGGCCAAAAGGCAACGGATTGAGGTGGCTGAAAGGGCAGGAGTGCAGGACCCTGTGGAGCCAGGTATAGAGGAGTCCCCTAACAATGCGAGGGTACAAGATGAAGTACCTGATACTGAGGGTTCCAGAAACACAGGGGCTCCCAAAGATGCAGGAGTCCCAAGGCCTACTACAGGCAAGAGGGACAGGAGTGTAGAGGTAGGGCCTAGTATGGGGCCAAAGACAAAAGAGAGAGGATGGAGTGAGAGGCCAAGGGGGGCTGAGGTAAGTGGTCTTTATTATTTATTGGTTTTTTACTGAGTTCTTTGAATAGCACAAGGAAAAGATGACCTGAGAGTGGTCACCTTCAGCCCATCCACCCTGTGAGCAATGCGTCTAGCATTGGGATGAATGCAAGGTGCTGGGGCTAGGGGCTGTATGCCAGCAGTGCAACCAGCGTAAGGTTAAATGCAACCTGGCAGCACTAAGGAATTCCCAAGCTAAAAGTAAGCCCTTCATCCAGGAGGATGATAAGGAGATAGAGGTGGAGAGTGAGCAAGAGGAGAAGAGTGAGGAGGAGGAGGAAGAAGAGGAGGAGCCACCGAGGAAGAGGCCAAGGCAGGCCATTGCCATGCATCTAAGTGGGAGGATGCCAGTGGTTGAAGTACCATGGCCCAAGCCTTCGGGAGGTTGGCAGGCTATTGATGTCCTGGAGGCCATTCTCCAAGGACAGGAACAGATAACAGAGTTGCTCCTCTATATAGTGGAGGGGTTGGAGCACAGGGAGTGTGCTATGGGTTCAGGGGGTTTGGGAGGAGCAGGAGGAAATGAGGGTCCCAAGGAGGACCAGCTAGATAGTGATATAGAAGGAGAGGATAAAGGAGAAGAAAAAGGGAAGGAGAAAGTAAAGGGGGATGAGAATATGGAGGAGGATGATGAGACTTTGAAATAGTCTCAAAATAATAAATTTGTTTTATACACATATATATATATTTTGAGTGAAAAATAAAAAGAAAATAGAAAAAGGCATAAGAGACAAAAGGGACAAGTGAGATGTGCCAAGATATTTGGGCATCTCAGTGTGATGAATAGGAGACAAAAGAGATGGATAGGTGGGCTGAGAGAGGATTTTAGGAAACTGAAGGGTATTATGGATGGGTGTGATCATAAGGTCAGGAATAGAGGGTCAGGGGTTGAAAAGAGGGGAGAATTCAGGATGGAGGTAAGGTTGAGATGGAGAGGAATAAGGTCAGGATAGAGAGGAATTAAGGTCAGGACAGAGAGTGTAGAAGGGGTATTTGGGAGAGTTAAGAAGTTGAAAATAGAGGCAATTTAGGAAGGGATGTATTCAGGAAGGGAAATTGCATAGTTTGAAGGGTTTCCAGCTAGTTGCCACCCCCCCTTTTAGGTAGATGTCCCATCGTCTAGTTAACTTGTCGGCTTCAAGCTGAGCTTATCGAAAAAAGAGTGGTAAGGTCATATAATGTGGGTAGATGGAACAGATGGAGTGAAAATATCAAGCTTTGGGTACTGTTGAACTTCGGGGCTGCCGAGATGTCAGATGGGACAATGGCCAAGTCCTGCAGGCCAAGAGTAGTGGCATTGGCTTCAACATACTCGTGCGTTGCGCCCTACCTGCCATGCATGCCACTGGTTTGCAACAGATGGATACTCGGGAGGATGCCGATGATGCCAGCCCGAGTAGAGGACTTAACAGAGGAGAAGAAGGTAGAATGGCCTAAGCCTAGTCGATACCCAGAATGAGGAAATATGTACATGCATGTCCTACTTACAGTGACTCACAAAACTGAGTCAATGTTTGGTGCTTTTGGAATATTCATTGAATAGCTTTGAATGTAAAACATATATTAAAAAGGTGTTGGTTAATCAAAGAAAGAATGTGATCAGGGCTATGCAACAATTAAAAAATTATGTAATTCCGATCAGGGGTGATGATATGGGCAATTCAAATCAAGGGCCCATTGACTCAGTTTTGTGAGATGGTGTCAGAACAATCAGAATCTGATGCTCCATCCATTATATAACATGCAACCCTTGATAGATGGTTACTATGGTAACCTTATCTTTCATGAGAACTCAAATTAAGGTATTTAATCCCCTCCAACATGTCCAGAACTTCACTATACTCCAATGCACCCCACTTCCTCTGCTCAAAAAGAAAACATCCTCTCCTTGGCCTCTCATGGTCATTCCACTCACACTATTGCCTCAAGACTTGGCCTCAGCCAGTCTACAGTATCCAGGACTCTCAGAACTCTCCATCCCAACCAGCCCTGCTCCTCTGGAGGTCGTCCCCCCAAGCTTTCCTCTAGAGATCAATATTCTATTTTTTCACAAATTGCTACTAGCAGAGCTGCCAATGCTACTCAGGTCACCAAACACATCAATACAATTATCCCCCATCCAGTCTCCTCAGAAACAGTCAGAAGACTCCTCAGGAAACATTCATTCAAGGCTGTGGTGAAGAAGAAAAAGCTCTTCCTCAGTGCAAGGCATAGACAGCTGAGGGTGGCCTTTGTAAAGCACAGAGAGTGGACTGTAGAGGACTGGAAGAGGGTTATTTGGTCAGATGAGACCAAAATAAACATGTTTGGGTCAGATGGGAGGTAGTGGGTCTGGAAACAGAAGGAGGAGGGGTTGATGAGAGAGAGGTGCAGGGGACAGTTAAGTTTGGAAGGGGAAACATTATGGAATGGGGGTGTATGGGATGGAATGGTGTTGGCCAGCTTGCAGAGATTGAGGGGAAGATGGATGCTGATCAGTTTGTGTCCATTTTGGAGGACCTGACTGGAATTACATAATTTTTAATGGTTGCATAGCCCTGATCAGATTCTTTCTTTGATGCACCAACACCTCTTTCATATATGTTTTACATTCGAAGCTATCCAATGAATAGTCCAAAAGCACCAAACATTGACTCAGTTTTGTCAGTCACTGTATATAGGTTTAAGAAGTGACATGTAGAATAATGTCAAGTACACATACTGAGACCCGGTAATTCGGCAGTGACAACCAAGCAACCATCCTATGTCCACGTACAAGTATCCATGCCGCATACACATCACTTGGTATGCCGGTCTCGGCCTAGCACATCTACCACCTACACTCCTTGCTAATTACCCCTCATGCTCTACTCTACTCACCATCCATTAATCCCGCACCATCCACTCTATAATCCTTGACCCAACTCACCTCAGAACTTCCTGTCCTTGTATTATCCTCGGCCATAACTCCATTGTTTTATAGTCGGTTGTTCCTATTGTCCTACCATTGGCCATACGACTATTATTCTATCCTTTATTGTTCTATCCCCGTTTCCATTCCTTCATTCTAATTTTATTTGTTGTGGACAATACCCACATGCCCTGTATACCTTATTGTTTCACATTCCTTATTCCAGATATCACTTCTTAGCCTATATAAGTAGGACATGTATGTACATATCTCCTCATTCTAGGTATCAGCTAGGCTTAGGCCCTTCTACCTTCTTCCCCTCTGTTATGTCCTCAACTTGGGCCAGCATCAGCAGCATCCTCCCAAGTATCTGTCTGTTGCAAATTGGTGGCACGTATGGCAAGTAGGGTGCAACGCACGAGTACGTTGAAGCCAATGCCACTACTCTTGGCCTGCAGGACTTGGCCATTGTCTGCCCAACCCTTCGGTAGTCCCAAAGTCCGTCAGTACACGAAGCTTGACAAATAAGGAATGTGAGACAACAAGGTATGCAGAGCATGTGGTTATTGTCTACAACAAGTAAAATTAGAATGAAGGAATGTAAAACGGGGATAGAACAATAAAGGATAGAATAATAGGAATGTGGCCAAGGATAGGACAATAGGAAGTGACCGACTATAAAACAATGTAGCCATGGCCAAGGATAATACAAGGACAGGAAGTCCCGAGGTGAGGTGGATCAAGGATTAATGGGTGATCATGATAGGGTTAATGGGTAGTGAGGGGCCAAGAGTAGATGTAGGATAGGAGTGAGGAACATGAATGGTATGTGTGCCAAGCCAAAACCAACACATCGAGTGACTTGTATATGGCTACTAACGGAGTGTCTGGTTGGCACTGCTGAGTTACCGGATCCTCGGTATGTGTACTTGACAGAAAATAGACAAGAACAGATGGAAGAGTCCTTGGCTGAATGTGCCGAGTGGTGCCGTTGACCAAGAGGTCCTAGCTGAAAACCTTGCCAGCCTTTCTGGTTTCCAAGCATGGACAAAGGCAGTTGCATTGACTAGGGCTATTAGCAGAGCTTTCAGCTACGGAACAGGATCCTGGGTGAGGCTGTTGGAGCAGCAGCAGATGCTGACTGGACCAAAGCCATTGGGATACACCTAAAGACATTAGTGGTGTTTCGGAACATAATACTTCCCAATACCCTTTTAATCAATGGATTATAGCAGATAAGTGAGTTGTGACCAAGTATTGCTAACCAATGAATCTAGTGACATAACAGATGGATGGGCAGACTAAAATTGTCCTAACAGAGATCTAGCAGACATATCTACATATTCAGTAATGACCAAATTAGTAGCACCAGCTGAAGAATTCTAAGGGGAAACAAAATAGAAGTAACAGGGATTTTTTCAATTTTCCTGGAAACAAGAAAATTAAATAAAGCTATGAATGAAAACCTAAATTAATCAAGCTCGAAAGGTGGGTGTAAGGGCAACCTAAGCAGGCGTTCTACCCTAAGGCGGCGCACTGGCGAAGGGGGATCCAAAGATTTAGTATAGTACCTAATACATGGGGGCTAGCCTACCTGGCGAAGGGGGATCCAAAGAGAAAACTCTAGGGAACCCTTCGCCCACTGACTACTGTATATAAGTATCGTCTCTATGGCGCTCCGCGCTCTATCGGGCATCACTCTCCTTGCCGATCGGGAAGTTCCGCCAGGGTCTCGACCCTGGGGACGGATGACGAAAAGGGGGCCAAGGGGTGCAGCTGACTCTTCTGGGGGGTACTCGCCAACAGGAGTGATGGTTCGGCGTGCGGTATGTTCGGTACTGCTGTGAGTAGGTCAAACGGTTTTCGGCTGGCGGGTGCGGTGTATGGGCGAACTGCCGTCGGTCGGGGTTTGAACACGGGGGTTCCCCTGACATTACCCCCCTTCTAGGATGCGGCGTCCCCGACGCACTGATACCCACAGGCAGGACTGGGGCACGGGACCTGAAGACGGACGCGTCCAAGGTACGGATCCGACGTGGCGCACCCGGGTGTAGACGGTAGAAGTCGGCGATAAGGTCGGGGGCTCGGATGTCGCTTTCGTTCTCCCATGAGTTCTCCTCGTAGCCATGACCCTTCCACTTGATAAGGAACTGTAGTCGATTTGCTCTCATCCGGCTGTCGAGTACTTGTTCGACTTCGAAGTGTTCTTCCTCGTCGACGAGGATCGGCTGCGGTGGAAGGGGCTGTCGCCTACCCAGGATGGGGTCCATTGGGGCCGGGGTGAGTTTAACTACGGGAAAGACCGGGTGAAGACGACTCAGGGACTTCGGGAGGCGAAGTCGGTATGCGTGGGACCCTATCCGTTCCTCCACGAGGTAGGGGCCAAGTCGCTTGTGTGCCAATTTCTTGGACGGCCGATTCATGCAAATGTCACTAGCATCGAGGTACACCTTGTCGCCCGGAACGAATGTCGGTGTCGGCTGACGTCTACGGTTGTAATAAGTCACCATATCATCCTTTGCTTTTGCCAGGGCCGCCTTAGCTTCCAAAAGTGCTCCCTCCATCCGCTCCTTGAACTCGTTGACGGCCTCGAGGCGCGATGGGGGTTGGTGCAGTTCAAATCCCATCCGCGGGTGCCTGCCAGTGTCTAGCAAAAAGGGGGACTCGCGGGTCGATGCGCGAACGTGATTATTGTACTAGAACTCGGCTAGAGGTAGGAGGTCATCCCAGTCGTCTTGCCTCTCGTTGACGAAGAGGCGCAAGTACTGTTCCAGTTCTTGGTTCACTCGCTCGGTTTGACCATCCGTCTGCGGGTGATAGGCCGTAGAGGCCGCCAGGCGGATGCCCAGTAAGCGATAGAGTTCCCTCGTGAACTCTCGGACAAACTGCACTCCACGGTCGGACACCACCACCCTTGGCAGCCCGTGCAACTTCCAAACGTGGTGCAGGAAGAGTCGCGCCGCCCCGCTCGCCGTTACCATCGTGTGTGTCGGTATGAAGTGCGCCCGTTTTGACACCGAGTCTACCACATTCATCACGGCGTCGTACCTGTGTGCGTCGGGGAGTTCCACCATGAAGTCTACGCTTATGGTATCCCATCGCGTCTCGGGGATCGGGAGCGGGTGGAGTTCCCCAACCGGTCGTTGCCTCTGGACTTTCGTTCGTAGGCACAGGTCGCACGCCTTAGTGTACTCGCCGATGTATCGGGACATGTGAGGCCACCAATAGTTTCGGGAGACGAGTTCGAGGGTCTTCCAGCGACCTGGATGACCGGCGACCTTCGAGTCGTGGTGATGG
>QLPG01012460.1:1773-19055 GCA_003314385.1 Gomphus sp. MG54 | reverse complement strand
GTATTTCCTATAGAGTGCCGCGTCGGTGCCAATAATAAAAGCAGCAAGATGTTTGGGTATCACTGAAATCATGAGGCTCGATGATGTCTACTGAGCGATAAATGGATTGGGTAGAAACAACACTGTCGATGGAGTGGCAGTGAGAATTGCGATCTAAGAAAGAATTGTTATTTATACTTGGAGAAACATGGCAGTTTCCCAGCCTTTCTTGTCACTAAAAGGCGACATGTTTGGCAACCTAGGTGAAAGATCTTCCACAGGAGACAATTGAAATCATCAGGTGTGTGTGTAAAGGGTTTGACTTCTGATGGGCACTTTATTATGCATGAATGGCAATCGGCCATGTAAAAAAGTTACACATACTGGAGGTATCTCCCTCAACGTAGACGTAAGACATCGAACCTCTCATAACTTTATAGGGAGCTGACTGATTGTCAAGTATATCTCTGCGGGCAACTCGGCATCGGGAGTACGGCCTTGTTAAACTGTATTCTTATGATCCTGAGACCCTTCACAGCTCCAAAAGCCTATTATTGACATTTATAAACTCCCTTTAGACACATGGTTCCAGTAGTACCAGGTTCAGGGATGCGCCATGACGAAGCGGTCCATTTATTTCCTCAACCCTCAAAATGTTCCAATAGCAGGTGGCACGGCAAACAAGTACTACTTCTGGCTGGTGGCCGCAATACCTGTAAAGGCGTCTGAAATAGGCAGGTACAAAAGCGTCTGGCACAGGCAGGTAGTCGCAAAACCTACACTGGCGTCTGGCACTAGCAGATAGTCACAATACCTACAAGGGCGTTTGGCACAGGCAGGTGGCCCAAACTCACAATTTATTCGATCAAAAGGAATTTGCTTCGGTCCCGTATCCACGCAATTCAATTCAGATTGTTATGTATCTATATATTTATTGATTTACTTATTTATTTCTAACATCAGACGATGTGACAATGCACCATCCCACTCACTGCCTCCGAGGAATGTGATCAGCATTAGTGCAACCAAATGCAATACAATATTAAAAATTCTAGGCCGTATTGTGGAAAACTTCGATGAAGCTACAGTGGAGAATACTGGAGCTCTACAGAGTATCAGTAGGCGAAATATATGTGGTGAGAACAATAGCCTCTTCGGTTGTCTGGAAACTGTAGAGGCAAAGAGAACAATGGAAAGAACAAAGAAACAGAACCAAAACAATGAGGAGAAATGATGTGGTTCAAGTGGCAATGTCTGACCCAGTATTGTCTCGAGTGGATGCCCCTTTTTCACTACAAGTTGATTGGCACAGGTAACCCCTTGGTATATTGTTTTTACCCCTACCCATACCCAAGAATACCCTTACCTTTAACAACCGGTAATGGGCTATGGTGGGTATGGGTACAGGTACCCATGGGTTCAACAGGTATTGTTCTTACCCACCACCCACAATGGGGATAAATTTACCTGATGTTAAAAATGGATGTATGTGTTAGAACCAGGGACTATTGAGTCAATTTATATATATCTCCTACACCAAAACTGGAATATCTCCTCAGATCATTCCCAGACCAGGGAAAAGCTTTATACCGAAGTTTTATTCACCATGAAGAACACTCACAAATATTCTCATGAATTTAGGAATGGGTTTTGCACCACACTGTCCATCCGGCCCCATACCTAGCCCCAAGGGCTGGCTCACCTCACTTGGACACATCAGGAAGGAGGTATACTGGCATGTGGTTTCTTCATTCAGTTTATCCTTTAATTCTATTCTATTTCTATCCTATCCCCTGTGAAGTTTTCCCTATATAGTTTCCACCGCATATATGCGGGTGTACCGTGTGCATGGCCACATTAGGCCTAGAGAATGGCATGGGTCACCCATGGGTCAAATGTAGGTGACCTGCACCCGACCCATGGGAAACCCACACCCATCAACCCATGGGTTTTTTCCCAGGGGTCGATGGGTGTTGGCATGTGTGCGTATGGTGCATTCATGTCAGCACATGTGCGTGAGGCACGTTGGTGTTGGCATGTGTGCATATGGCATGTTCATGTCATATGCATGCATGTACAGGACAGTCATGTTGTACATGTGTGCATGCAGTGCATGCGTGTCATACATGTGTGCATGCGGTGCATGCATGTCATATGCGTATTCATAGTTGAGGCGGTGGGTTAGGCCGGGTCATGGGTACTCTCGGCTTGACTCGCACCCAAACCCGAGGGCACCCGACTTGGTGACCCATGTGGGTTACCCTAACCCATGCTATTCCCTAATTAGGCTGGCTTCTAAACTTCACTCCATGAAGTTTTTGTCTTACCAATCATCTTTTGTTTCATATAAGTACAGGACATATTTACAGTAGAATACAAAACCAAAAACAAGCAATTACAATTGTATCTCTGCCCCCCATCATACTAGCCATTAGGTTACAACTATAAATCCATCACTGGCGCTGACTGAAGGTTAAGTGCTGAGTGCATACTTCCCTATTCGGGACTAAGACACCAGCTACTTGTCGTACAGCAAGGCCGGGTCACAGTTGGGTTTCCAACACATATATAATATTATACACCACTACCTATTATATCTAACTTGTGGGAGGACCACAAATCACTAAACCAGTGCTTTGGTTCCCAGACCAGATTCCCGGATTGGCGCCTAAGTGGAGAGTAAACCCAGGACTCAGCTCCAGTAGATTCACTGCAGAGCAATATATTTCCTAGTGATAAATACTATATAAATCAGAGGAAAATCTAGGGAATCATTTCCCTCATTCTCCCACTGACTCTTCGAAATTATAGTGCGGGAAAACCCCAGGACACTCTATCTGCCAGACCCAACTACAGTATGTTCATATTTTAAAAAATCAGGATTTATTTAAATATTACCTTTAATGAAATCCCAACCCACAGTATGCTCCAACTTGGGATCAGTGACCTCATGGCCCAATGCAGCCTTGATATTGGCATCCTTCACCAAATCAAGCCTGCTCCAAGATCCAATGCATATATGGGCCTGAGTTGTCTGAGCTGAAAGTTGGTTCCAAATATAGGGAAAAGCAAGACAGCCTTGGCTAAATACACATTCAACAGCAACAGTTGTGGCTTTATAATTTTATTAGAATTGAAAGAATATAAAAAATAATTTAATAAAAAGTAACTTAACAGGAATAGACAGATAATCGGAGGCCACATGTGATAGACAGGGAAAAGTGGATCACCTGTCATACCACCATTTGAGAGCATCTGTTACATTCTCCATGTCATTAGCAAGGTAATGTTCAGGCTTGTCTTCATGTTGAGACGTGACTTCAACAAGCTCTGGAAGGTTATCCAATATATCAGTGGAAGTTGAATCCTATACTCATCAATGTTATTAGTGATTTTAAAATAAAAGAAAGACACTGACCTCAGCATTACTATTAATGGTCATTGTTGCATTAGATCTGCGAATGTCTCTGAAGCAGTAAGAGTGATCAAATTCTTCTCAAACTGTCAAGTACACGTACCAAGGATCCAGGAACTCGGCGGTACCAACCAAGATACTCCATTAGTAACTGTATACAAGTCACTTGATGAGTTGTTCTCGGCTTGACACACATATCGGTCGCATTCCTCACTGCCATCCCACGCCTACTCCTCACCCCTCGGTCTGCCTCACCTTGGAACTTCCTGCCCTTGTGTTATCCTCAGTTACAGCCCTTGTTTTATAGTCGGGCACTTCCTATTGTCCTATCCTCGGCCACATTTTTATTATCTTATCCTTGATTGTTCTATTCCCATTTACATTCCTTCATTCTAAATTTACTCGTTGTGGACAATGACCGCATGCTCTGCATACCTTGTTGTTCCACATTCCTTATTCCACATGTCGCTTCTTAACCTATATAAGTAGGACATACATGTACATATTTCCTCATTCTGGGTATTGACTAGGCTTAGGCCCTGTCAGGAGTCGGATACTGACGGACTTCGGTACTGCCGAGGGGTGTTGTCGAAAGGTCGGGTAGACTATGGCCAAGTCCTGCAGGCCAAGAGTAGTGGCATTGGCTTCAACGTACTCGTGCATTGCGCCCTACTTGCCATGCGTGCCACTGTATTTGCAACAGACAGATACTCAGGGGGATGCTGAAGATGCCGGCCTGAGTCGAGGACTTAACAGAAGAGAAGAAGGTAGAAGGGCCTAAGCCTAGTCGATACCCAGAATGAGGAAGTATGTACATCCATGTCCTACTTATATAGGTTAAGAAGCGACATGTGGAATAAGGAATGTGGGACAACAAGGTATGCAGAGCATGTGGTTATTGTCCATAATGAACAAAATTAGAACAAGGAATGCAAAGCGGGGATAGAACAATAAAAGACAGAATAATAGGATCGTGATTCGAGATGGGACAATAGGGAGTGGCTGAGTATAAAACAATGACTGTAACCGAGGATAACACAAGGGGTAGGAGGTACCGAGGTGGGGCAGATCGAGAAACGGATGGATAGTATGACGGATGTGCCTAACCGAGAACATGGTATCAAGTGACGTGCATGCGGCATGGACACTTGTAGGTGGATGTAGGATGGTTGTTCGGTCGGTACTGGCGAATCTCCGGGACCTCAGTACGTGGACTTGACAGGCCCTTCTACCTTCTTCTCCTCTGTTAAGTCCTCGACTCAGGCTGGCATCATCAGCATCCTCCCAAGTATCTGTCTGTTGCAAATAGATGGCACGCACATCAAGTAGGGCACAATGCATGAGTACATTGAAGCCAACACCACTACTCTTGGCCTGCAGGACTTGGCCATAGTCCACCTGACCTTTCGTCAGCACCCCTTGGCAGTACCAAAGTCTGTCAGCTTGACAGTATACCCAGAATCACACTACTTCCCATGCCTTACTTACAATTACGACCTCATGAAATAATAGCAGCAATACATACATGTCAACAAACAAGGGCAGTAAACAATTCCAGCCAAATCAACCCGAGTACACCAAAATCCTCAGCAAAGATGGCAAGCTCCTCCCAATCGAACAACAAAGATGCATAATCAACAACCTGTGTCTTTTTTGTGCCGCAAAAAATCACAAAATTGCTGGGTGCCCTAAAACAACCAGAACCCATGCAACTACTACCCCCATCCCCCAGGCAACTGGTACTCTGGACGCTAACGCTGAAAATTCAGCATCAGCAACCAAGGACTAGGTTGCCATTCGACCGGCCTCTGAGCACACCGAGAGTTGCATTGACTCGGAAGATGCCAGTAGTGAGGCTCAGATCAATGCTGCTACGTCTTCCTCTCCTCCTCATTTTAATCTTGTTCTGTCATCCGACTTTGGTACCAAACATTCTCAGCAAACCATCTTACATGCCTGATAGAATCAGCACTTGTTCACAACCACCCCTTTACTTCATTTTCGTTTGGAATTTTCTGATCCAGTACAGCAAAAAATTTGGTTATTACTGAACACATGAACATGTTACTAGATCTTCCATACGGACAAATTCAGTCCACCCATCCATCAGTCATGTCACTAGATCCTTCAGTTGGCAATATTTGGGCACAACTCACTCACCTGCTATAATCCGTTGATTAACAGGGTATTGGGCAGTATTATAATCCGTCAAGCCACTAATGATTTTAGGTACATCCTGATGGCCTAGGTCCAGGCGGCACTTGCCACTGTTCCAAAAGCCTCACCCAGGATCCTGTTCCATCACTGGAAGCTTTGCCAATAGCCCTAGTCAATGCAACTACCTTGTGCATGCTTGTATACCAGAACAACTGGCAAGTTTTTGGCTAGGACCTCTCGGTCAGTGTTGTCATTTGGCACGTTCAGCCAAGGTCTCTTCCATCCGTCCCCATCTGTTCCCTTTCATTCCCTCCGTATGTGCACATCATATGCCCTTACGACCCTTCTCCATCCTTCTCGGCTAGAGGCCGACACCTTTAGTAGATGGTGGGACATCTACCTAAAAGGGGGGGTGGCAACCAGCTAGAAACCTCTTCAAACTGCACAATCTCCCCTCCTGAAGACATCCCTCTGCCCTAAAAACCCTCCATTCAATCCCTATCTTCTTCCGCTCCCTCAGTCCTAGCCCTATTCCCCTCCATTCTGTCACCCATCCCTATCTTCTATCCTGTCCTCCCTCTCCCCCGATCCTTTCTCCGTCCACTCAGTCCCCACCATCCATCATCATGAACTCCACCTCTGACAACCCTCTCAGTCTACCCGACACCCCTCTCTCCTTTCAATATACAACAACCGGACCTGCCAAACACCTCAGCACATTCGACTTGTTCTTTCTTCTCTTATTTCCTTCTTTTACACTTTCAAAAAAAATAATAAATAACAAAATCCTCATATCAATTTTCAACATCCCCACCATCTTCACTATTATCCTCCCTCCACTTCCCTTTCCCCTTACCCTCCCTCTTTCTGTCCCCTTCATCATTACCTGCTGACCAAACCTTGCTTCCATCAGGACTTCCCAAACCTCCTGACACCCCCAAAACCCTGTGCCAATCCTCACCCAAGGATACAATCATGTGACCAACAATCCAAACCTCTTCCACCATGTGTAGAAGAAGTTGATTCATTGATACCTGCTCCTGTAGCAGATCCTCCCAGACCTCGGCAAGATGCCGAGATCCCAACCCCTCTAGCAGAGGGACTTCCACAGTCACCAATCACCTGCTGGGCCTCAGAGCCACTTTCCGTTCAATTGGCTGTACAGTACCATCCCACCTTGGCCATTTCATTAACAGCTCTTCCACTTTCTTGGTCTGACTTCCACCTTCCCAACCACTATCCTCCTCATCATCATCATCCACAATGAACTGAAGACTCTTGGCCTGGAATACCCGCGGTGCAGCCAGACTATACCTGACCTTGTGCCGTTTATATTCCTGGCACATGGAACCTGGCCCTGGGATGCTACACTTGCGATCCTGCCTCTTACACTCCTTGCATGGAGGGCGTAGAATTGAGGAACGCCTTTCATCGGCCACTTGTTGCTATTCAAAAAGAAAATCAATAAAACACACAAAAAAACAATAAAGTGCAAAACCATCAGCACACACCTGGGCCACTCTAGGCTGCTTATTTACTCCTCCACTCTTCGTCCTGGGCCCCATACTAGTCCTCTTTTCTGTGCCCCCATCCCCTCTGGGTGGAGCAACCTTCGGAATTCCCGACATTTCTGTAGTCTCCACAACCCCCACATCCTGGAACATGGGTGCTTCACCTTGCCTCCCAACATCCTCAAGGGTGTTATCCCCAACATTCTCCTCAGACATCCGTGCATCTGTCTGTCTGACCATTTTGGCCTGTCCGGCCTCGGACTCTTGGTCCACCTGCTGTTTGACGGCTGCCTAAACTACAGCATCTACCCGCCATCCCCCTGCCCCAGTACCCACTACTTCTCCTCTGGCTACCTCCTTTGCAGTAGTCAGTGCCAAGGCACCATCGGCCTGACCCGTCTCCTCCAACCCACATATATCTGTCACATACTCCATTTGCAGCAATTCTGATGTGCTACTGTTACACATCTCGGAGACAATGGAAGAAGCAAAGGGCACCAGATTCGAACCTTTGCGTGACATCATGTTTGGGCGTTCTGAACCATATATTCAATCTCCGACTGCCGGCTTCATGGGTTCAGCCACTAGGGGGGGAGACTGTCAAGTACACATACCGAGGATCCAGTAACTCGGCAGTACCAACCAAGATACTCTGCTAGTAACCATGTACAAGTCACTCGACAAGTTGTTCTTGGCTCGACACACATATCGGTCGCATTCCTCACTCCCATCCCATGCCTACTCCTCACCCCTCAGTCCGCCTCACCTTGGGACTTCCTGCCCTTGTGTTATCCTCAGTTACAGCCCTTGTTTTATAGTCGGGCACTTCCTATTGTCCTATCCTCGGCCACATTCTTATTATCCTATCCTTGATTGTTCTATTCCCATTTACATTCCTTCATTCTAATTTTACTCGTTGTGGACAATGACCGCATGCTCTGCATACCTTGTTGTTCCACATTCCTTATTCCACATGTCGCTTCTTAACCTATATAAGTAGGACCTTCATGTACATATTTTCTCATTCTGGGTATCGAGTAGGCTTAGGCCCTTGTACCTTCTTCTCCTCTGTTAAGTCCTCGACTTGGGCTGGCATCATCAGCATCCTTGTATCTGTCTGTTGCAAATAGGTGGCATGCATGGCAAATAGGGCACAATGCACGAGTACGTTGAAGCCAATGCCACTACTCTTGGCCTGCAGGACTTGGCCATTGTCCACCCGACCTTTCATCAACACCCCTTGGAAGTACCGAAGTCCGTCAGTACCCAAAGCTTGACACAAACCATTTGATGTGCCATGGCAATCCACACTGGTTCTCAGTTATGCATTTTCAAATATTTGACTTGTAACCAGAGTTAATCTAACTGGTTGAATAGCCTCATCCTAGTCATCTATCCCTTCCCCCAATAATTCCTCATAGAAATGCAATAATCAGCAACTGTCAGATTCTTATCATCACCACCACCATCTTCTATTTTATTAAGGGGGGTGAAATAGAATATAGTTGTTGTATCCCAAATGTAATATCTCCCAGTGTAGTAACAATGGCAAGATTTGTAATAGGGTACAGCTTCAACTTATCTGTTGCACCCACCAGGCCTCACTTAATCTAATTTTGTATAGACAGAGGATATAATAGGGAGATGGAAATTAAGATGGAAGTAAATAGGGGAATCTTAGTCAATATTCTGACTGAAGAGCAGACTCCTGAATGTATAAGATCTCATACTACTTTCTTATCTACAAAGAGTCAAATGGATTTCCATCATAAGTAGAAGACAAATTGTTTCCGCTATAGTCACGTGATGTGACAATGTCATGGTCACAGCGCAAAAATTTTCATTGTTGAAAAAAAAATTGAAAAAGAATTGTATTCTGCTATAGAAGATGGCAATTTTTTTGGAAAAAATGATTGTACTACACTATACAATATGAGCCTTGTCCAACTCAGCTAGAATAGTATCTGGCATGTTGCCAGATCCTTGTGCAAAATGGTGGATATGACACTTGAGTCATGTGATCTTAGTGGAATCAATATGTCATCTACCTTATCTGTGGGAATGTATTTCTATATATGGAATATTTCCTTATATGAGTGCTTATGTCAGCACAAAAATTTTGTCACCCAAAAAAATTTTACAGTGTCAGACTGCTTGAAAATGTGATTATGAATTTTGGGAAGATGTTTGAAAGTTTGGATATACTACATTTGCAATAGTGATTTTTTTCAAAAAGTAAAACCAAGACCATGTACATACAGTTCTATGCCATTGATCTGTGGTCTCAGAATTTTTTTTGTCAATGTTGCCAGATCCTTTTGCGAAATGGTGGCATGTGACATTTGAGTCACATGACTATAGTGGAAACTGCACTCTTCTACCTTAGATGAGAAAGGCAAAGATTCAGTGTGTGAGAGTAGAAAGATAATGTCCCAATCTTGATATCCTCTGTAACAGAGTGGAACAACATATCATTCCATTACCCAACAGAGTTACCCTATAAGAGATGTAGCAATAGATTGAATGATGGAAATAGAAGTGACAAAATAGAATTGTGAGTAAGGAGCTGAACATATAAAGAAATATGAAAGAGTCATAATGGCAAAGTAAACAATACAATTACTGAAAACAGATGTGGAGGATGGACATAATAGGTGGAGATAATCAAATGTTGCCTGTGACACCAAGACAGAATAGGCTGATTCATAAGGTACACTGAATCAAAGGGCTATTGGAGAAAATGGCTGGAAAGGTAAATTATAGTGAGTAAGACTAAATGCAGTTGGATTGAATAGTTGGGGATAACAGCATAGTGAATCCTAATACATTTCCCATGAATCTTGCTCTGCTCACTTGTTGTTTTCAAGTTCAAGGGAAATCTTGGACATGTTTTCAGCTGGATCTTCAAGACTGTCACTAGCATCACTACTGGTATTTGGTATGTCAAATTGCTTTATTATCACCTTGGCAGTTAGATTGAGGGTCTGTGCAAAGCAGTAAGTTTGGTTGATGGTACCAGCAAACTCATCAAGCTTGTTTCCAAGGTGTGCCAATATCTTATCATTGTTGGATGCCATTGTCAGTTGTAATACTAAGTATCTGTTGAACAAGGTGAGTTTTTTTTCTATTTAATTTTCATTCTATAAAACTGAACATACCTTATCATGTATGCCAAATTCTGTTAGGACATCTGCAAAGGCATCTCTAAGATTGGCACCTGAAGCTCAATAAGGTCAGGCAACAGAGTCAATGGTTTTCCCTTATGCTTGAGGAGAATGGTAATGGCAATGAAGGCTCTATGGTTGGGCAATGTCTATGTGTCAGTATTAGGATCTACTATTCCAGCATGCCTGACAATTCAAATCAGCCCTGTTCAGCCTAACTCCACCTTGCTCACCTATTCACCCATATCCCCTTCAGCATTCAAATTCAATGCACCTCATGTATCTGTCTTGGTATCACATGTAATTTTCAATATGCTCCACTTATTATGTCTGTCCTCATATGCTTGCACATCCATCTACACTTTTATTACCTTTAATATTTTCCTTTTACATTCTGCTCCACTTTCCTTATTTGCAATTCCACTCTGTCATTTCTGTTATTTTTTTTTTTGATATCCGATCTGTTGCTACATTCCTTATAGGGTAACTCCATTGGGAATTGGGGTGATATGTCACCCCTCAATGTCACAGAGGAGATTAAGATTGAAACATAAGTATTCTGTTCTCACTTTTTCAATCTTTGGACTTTCTTATCTAGTAAAGGAATCTAGTCAACTCCTTGTAGATTTGAAAGTAGTTGTTAAGTCTCAGTAAAGCTGATATTGCAAACAGGAGTCGGTCAAGGCCTGTAGACCATTCGAGATGGCTTGGCTTCAACGTGCTCGTATGTTGCACCCTGTTCTTCCATGCATGCTACTAATTTGAATGGAAGAAAGACCCAGGAGGGTACTGAGAGTGTCAGCCTGAGTAAGGGACTTTATGTAAAGAGCTAAACACAAGTTTTAGTCATTGTCTTGAAGTACTCTATATATTTTAAGAAGTTACTACCTAAACCCCAGTCTGTTATCATGAAATATAAGTCTAAATAATAACACATCATATGTGGTTTAGTACTCACTTCAGTCTTTGTCTCGAAGTACTGAAGTGACTAGCTATCCTAAGGGTCTACTTATATAAAAAATGGACAATAGAGAAATAGATAATAGAATGGATGAACAATAGAAAGGAAGAATAAATATAAGGGACAATAACTGGTAAAATCTGGTATAGGGAGACAATGGAAAAGAACAATGGGAAAGAACATTGCTCCACACCTATGGCCACTAAATATAGGGGACAATAACTGGTAAAGTCTGGTATAGGGGGACAATGGAAAAGAACAATAGGAAAGAACATTTCTCCACACCTATGGCCACTAAATATAAGGGACAATAACTGGTAAAGTCCGGTATAGGGAGACACTGGGAAAGAACAATGCTCCACACCTATGGCCACTCATGTCCACTTGTTGTAGTAAGTGCTTGGCCTAAATATCCATGTAATATTAACACTCCCTCTCAGACTGAGTCACTCACTCCATGCCCAACAACTGGATATACCGATCATGTTCAAACCAGTTGAGGGCTTTTGCAAGAAAATCAGCGCCATTTTGGACTCCAGGGATATATGAGGAGCGAATTATTTTTAAGTGTATTAAGTCCTGGACAAAGTGCTATCTAATGTCTATGTGCTTGGACCTGTTGTGGAATATGGGGTTGTCAGATAAGGAAATGGCTCTAGACCTGTACTTCTGTTCTCCGGACTCGAGGTTCTTTATTACGTGCACCCACATCCCTGGCAGGAATTGAGCATTGCTAGGTATGTCCTTTTCATCAATTTCATTCCATGTATTCATTTCCTTGAGCTTGTTCAGTTCATAATCCATAGCATCTTTCCATATTCTTCCTTCTGGAGATCTGATAGCATCAGAGTATCCTCTAGGGATTTTTATTTTGGGTAATGTATCTTAATTTTTGACCTTGGTGGTGAGTACTTTATTGCTGATTTCTTTGCTGGCTTCTTCATCCTGGACACACTCTGATTGCCTTGTTGGTTCTGTCCCCCACACCTCCAATCTTGTCCTTCTGCTCTTAGCATTGTTTTTATCAGATTCATGGTCTTCACTGATCTTCTCTTCCTCCAGGGTTGGAAGCTCTATGAGAGCATTTCCACTACCTTTGCTTCTATGTGCCTTGCCTTCTACTAAGATTATGTTCTGAGACCTGTGTCTTTTCTTATCTGAATCTACCACCATGTAAATGGAGTCTCCCTCATATCCTATTAGGTAGCACTCCCTCACTTTGTTGTCGAGTTTGGACCTTGTGCCATTGGGGATTTTAATGAAACACTTGGTACCAAATACTCGAAGGTGCCCTATTTGTGGTGTGTGGCCAAAAACCTTTTCATATGGAGTGATGTTGTTGGGGAGGATGCTTGAGGGGCATCTGTTGCGTATATAAACATGAGTCAAAATGGCTTCACTCTATAGGTCTTTTCCTAACTCTGAGCCCTTTATCATTGTCCTTGTGCCTTCTATAAGAGTCCTGTTTTACCTTTCCACTCATCCATTTAGCTCAGGGTTGTATACAACTGAAGTCTTTATCGATATTCCTCTCTCCTGACAGTGTTTGATTAGTTCATTGTTCATGAACTCACCACCATTATCTGTCCTCAAGGTGTGAACACATTTCTGAAACTTGACGTCTATTGCCTTGTCTAGGTTGATGATTTCCCTGACTGTTTCATCTTTGTTTGTCAGGTTGAATATGAATACAAACCCTGAACAATCGTCGTTAATTGTCAGGCTCCGGGAATGCCGAGGAGTGGCCAAGTCCTGCAGGCTGGAAATAGTGTCTTGGCTTCAACGTGCTCATGCATTGCACCCTACTTCCCATGCATGCCACCAATCTTGGACAGAGGGATACTCGGGAGAGTGCCGAGAATGTCAGCCCAGGTAAAGGACTTGGGACAGGAGAAGGGAGGACAAGAAGGTGTAAACCTAGTTGATTTCCAGAACAAAGAACCATCTACATACATTGGCTACTTATATAGGCTAATAAGTGAGATGTGGAACAGAGTGGCACAAGGAATGGAGAGCAATAAGGTATGAAGAATCATGTGGAGGTATTGTCCACAATGATCAGGAATAGAACAAGGAATGTGGACAACAATAGAACAATGAAGTATGGCCGAGGATAAAAGAGTGAGTGAGAATAGAACAATGGGAGTGGCTGAACATAAAACAATAGGGCCACTGCCGAGTGGCAACAAAGAGTGAATGTCCCGAGGGTAAACAGGGAAGGGGAAGGACAGGGAGTGGAAGAATAATAAAGAATAGGAGGGTGGGATAGAGATAATGAACCAAATGATGAACTGAATGTACCGAGCTGAGGCAATACACTGGTGAGGGATGATATGGGTAAGGGTTGGTTGGTCGGTACTGCCGAGTAAATCAGAGCATGGTATTGTGGGCTTTACATTAATCACAAGACAAAATTTGGCATGCATCCACCTGGCTTTGGGATTCATTAGACCTATCAGATCGGCATGTAGTGTCCCAAACAAGCATGTGTCTCATTCCTTGTGATTCTCAAAAGGTTTTTTGTCCATTTTTCCAACCACACAGTCTTCACATACTCCTTCAATGGTAGTTAATCACAAGACAAAATTTGACATGCATCCACCTGGCTTTGGGTTTCATTGGACCTATCAGATCGGCATGTAGTGTCTCAAACAAGCATGTGTCTCGTTCCTTGTGATTCTCAAAAGGTTTTTTGTCTATTTTCCCAACCACACAGTCATCACATATTCCTTCTATATGTGTATCTGTGACATCCATCCCTTTTACAACATTGGAGTTGACTAATCTTTTGAGTGCAGTGTCACAAGGTGCCCTAGTCATTGGTGCCATGTAGGTAAGTCAGTCGCTGATGTGTCTCTCTTGACTGCAGCCAAGACATTCTCATTTGATGGTACGATCTTCATTTTCACCTCGTATAACTCTCTACCCGTGATGCCTCAGTGTAGATGTTGTTGTTTTTCATGATGCGTATGGATCCTCCCATGATGTGACTTTCAAACCCTTTTTGGTCCAGAACTTTGAGAAACAGAATCTTTCCATCTGCTCCAGGAACATGCATACCTTGTGTGAGTTGGATCCTTGTGACATTTCCTCTGTATTCAACATCGGCAATTATGTCTCCTTCGCCTACTCCCTCAACTGTGTTGTTTCCAAATGTTTTTATGGTGCATCTCTTGTCATACTTGGTGTAAGAGGTGAAGTCCTCATAATTTGGACTGACATGGACTGTTACAGCAGAATCAGCATACCATACATCTGGCAGTCCTTTGGAACCATAGGCCCATACAATAGGTGGATCAGTGAGTGTCTTCACAGTATTGGTAATTCTTGAGTCCTTTTTTCCTTTCAACGATTCAGGATACTGACCCTCCTGACCGCCCCCTTTATCCCAGCATTGTCAAGCATCAGGTACTGATGGACTTCGGTACTGCCAAGGGGTGTTGGCGAAAGGTCGGGCAGACTATGGCCAAGTCCTGCAGGCCAAGAGTAGTGGCATTGGCTTCAACGTACTCATGCATTACGCCCTACTTGCTGTGCATGCCACTGTATTTGCAACAGACAGATACTCAGGGGGATGCTGAGAATGCCAGCCTGAGGCGAGGACTTTAACAGAGGAGAAGAAGGTAGAAGGACCTAAGCCTAGTCGATACCCAGAATGAGGAAATATGTATATGCATGTCCTACTTATATAGGTTAAGAAGCGACATGTGGAATAAGGAATGTAGAACAATAAGGTATGCAAAGTATGTAGTTATTGTCCACAACGAATAAAATTAGAATAAGGAATGCAACGCGGGGATAGAACAATAAAAGACAGGATAATAGAATGTGTCCGAAGATACGATAATAGGAGGTGCCAGACTATAAGACAAGGCTCGTAACCGAGGATAGTACAAGGACAGGAAGTCCCGAGGTGAAAAGGGCCGAGGGGTGGGAGCAGGGAGTGTGGATGGTGGACGTGCTAAGCTGAAACCGGCATACCAAGTGTCATGCATGCAATGCAGGTACTTGGTCATGGATATAGGATGATTGCTCGGTCGGCAATGCCAAATAGATGTGTCCCGGTACGGTACCTGACAAGCATTTGCTCTTGGTATGTCCTGATCTGTTGCAATTATTGGACTTTAGACTTGATTTTCCTCCTGTCTGAAAAACTACATTTGGGTCTGTGCCACTCGCAGTATGTCCTTGTCTCCTGCTCCATTCAGTGTTGAGGTGGGAGATCACTATCTTTGGATCCAGTACTCTTCCTGGAGTTCCTATTACTGGGTCCCAGGAGGGTGTTGGCATTGAGAGTTTTAAGATTCCTGAAAATTGGTCATCAGGTATGAGCACTCCTAGTCCTCCACAAGCTTCTCTCAACCCCTGGAGCTCTGCCAGATGAGCGGGTAAGGTCTCTGATCTACCTTCTGTGTATTGTTTTGCACGCAGCCGCCACTGGTCCAAATTCTGGGTGATAGGATCAGCATGTGCATATCTGCCTAATAATCCATCCCAAGCATTTTTTGCTGATGAGCAATCTAGTCCTTCCTGGACATTTGGAGTGATATTCATTAGAACGGTAGAGAGTACTTATGCATCTGCTTCCTCCTACTTTGTGAGTTTATCTACATCTGTGGTCATGGGTCTAGGTTCAGTTCCAAGCACATACGGCCATAGTTTTGATGCTTTCAGATAAGGAACCATTCGTGTCTTCCAGAAATTCCAATTGGAGCCATTTTCATCTAAATGCTCCAACTTATCATGTCTGACAACTTTAAATCTGGCAGTAATCTTTGTATATCAGGTTCAAGGTATGTCAAGTTTGTCTTTTTAGTTGTGGCCAGGGCCCATAACCTGTAAAGAGCTAAACATAAGTTTCAGTCTTCGTCTCAAAGTACTCTATATAAATACTCACTTTAGTCTTCATCTCAAAGTACTGAAGTGACTAGCTATCCTAAGGGTCTACTTATATAAAAAATGGACAATAGAGAAATAGATAATAGAATGGATAAACAATAGAAAGGAAGAATAAATATAAGGGACAATAACTGGTAAAGTCTGGTATAGGGAGACAATGGAAAAGAACAATGGGAAAGAACAATGCTCCACACCTATGGCCACTCATGTCCACTTGTTATAGTAAGTGCTCAGCCTGAATATTCATGTAATATTAACACTTTAGACTGAAGAAGGGAAGATGAGAGGATGTCAAGCCCGCAACACCAAGTACCGACTCACTCGGGAATACCGACCAACCGGCCCTCACCCACATTATCCCGCACCACCACGCGGCCTTGGCTCGGTACATCCGGTACATCGTATGGACCACTCTCCCTCGTACACCCCCTTTCATTGTTCCTTCACCCCTGTGGGGGATTATGGCTCCTTAGGTCTAGTCTACAAAAAGCACCCAATGGTGCCAGTATTTCTCTATTAATTTTCTTCTTTTATTTTCGCTTAATTTCGCTTTTTGTCACTAAAATTGTGGCATAAAAATTAGTCTTTGGGTATCTAAATGTAGTATCCAATATCCTCAAATTCATCATATTTTTCTCCTATTTTTCCTGATTTTTTCGAGGCTAAAAGCCCTTTATTTTGTTGAAGCCCAACTACAGTGTCCACATGAGTCCACAAACTCAGCTGAGTTTGCTAATCATTCCCAAAACCAGTAATAATTCAAACTCAGTGTGGAGTTTGAATTAGTTACCAAGTGCATAGGCACAATGCTGTGCCCATTGCAACAGCACTGCTTCATGGCTATGCTAGCTATTTTAGCACAGGTATGGGGCTATGCAAGGCTTGACATAGCCAGTGTAAATAGACCAAAATAATGTACATATATGGCATAAAAGCTGTGTACATGGTCTGTGCATGATCAAGGCTATGCAAGGAAATGACTCATAGTCAGGTACTGAAAGTTGATTGGCTAGGAACCTTCTAGAATGTTCTACAACCTTCCATGTCCATTAATAGATAGAAGTTCTTGCCCTAGTGTACATACAATATAAAAGGAGGACATATGGCCTCCCAAAAGTAACAATATACATCAGCTTCTATCCTACCAGTCTGTGTGACTTGTGTGACTCTTTTCTTAGTCATCTGTTGATTTTCCA
>QLPG01012455.1:0-22332 GCA_003314385.1 Gomphus sp. MG54 | reverse complement strand
GATCATAAATTTCCTAGAAACCGAACAGTTTAGGGTACTCACAGATCTGTTTCCTGCTGGATTAAGGCTCGAATACTCCCTTGAGAGGACATATAGTAAGTGAATGTTGAGAAGGACAGGATCTTGTGTTGGAAGGAGAGGCTGATGGATACTGCCAAAATGTGGAAACTTTATG
Source organism: Gomphus sp. MG54 (assembly GCA_003314385.1). Taxonomy (NCBI): domain Eukaryota; kingdom Fungi; phylum Basidiomycota; class Agaricomycetes; order Gomphales; family Gomphaceae; genus Gomphus; species Gomphus sp. MG54. The sequence goes on along the minus strand of QLPG01012455.1, from coordinate 22,157 downwards.
AGATTCATGGCTAGGTAATGGGAAAATATGTTGGTGAAACAAGATAGTATCTCTCCCACGATTTTTCTTGGAGGTAAATTATATGTAGAGACAGCAACGCGATAGAAGTCATTCATCAAACATAATATCAATTATTTAAAATAGCTTTACAACGAACAGCGATTCTTCTGCCTCCTGTCGGAGCTCCGATCTCAATATAATAAACTTGAATCACCTTCAGGCTCGTGCACCATCGTGACCTCTGTCAATGGGGAAAGCGGCGTTTGAACGGGGTTGGTTCGAGGTCGTTTCCTGGCGCTGCAAGACTGTAGCGCTTTTCGACGCGCTTTTCGATGGGCGCCTCCTGGAGGCTGCTCCACTCACCCAGCAGGCTCTCGCCCAGGCACAACACCGCACTATGTGTCTGATTCGCGCTCCTATGCTCGTGTCGACCAATCCCACGGTCTGATATCGGGTGAGCTTACGATCTAGAAAATCTTCCCATTGAAAACCAACGTGATCATGTGCCTACCGATTGATCCTACTGTCGTTTGGGTTTACTCTGTCAGAAATTATCTCGAACCACTAGGATGAGATGGTTTAAATTGACGAGTGAACACTGATATGCGGCCATGGCTACGAGTTGAGCGTCACTGGTTCGTTCGTAATAGGCGGTTCAATTTTCTCGCGCTTTTTCCGACTGATGTGCTATCTTTTGTTGAGCCTCAGGGCATCCATACACATTGAGGGAATATTATCTTGAATCCTTACAATAGCCTGTTATTGAAAGTGGTTTAAGCTTATTAGGTTGAGATCGGAGCTCTGACACAACGCAGAAGAATCGCTGCTCCCTGTAAGGCTAATTGTAATACTTGAGATCATGAATGGCTCCTATCGCGCCTCTACATATCATTATTGACCATCAAGTGAAACCGTCCCAATGGTACTATCTTGGTTGGGTGAACCAAGGTAATTTCCCTTTACATGACTCTCACAAAGCTTCCACATTCTGGCCGTTATTGTGACAAATCCCATATCACTCAAACCACCGGTGACAGCGGTGACCCTTGCAGTAGATAGATATCCCATTTGATATTTTACATCCCCGACATGATATGATATAAGAGTGACCTAGAGGGCCATTCTTTGTACTGGAACTTACGCTGTGATAGTTGCACTTATAATAGCTGTATCCATCAGCCTCCCCTTCCAACAGACGATTCCGTCCTTCCCAACATTCACTGACCAGAGGTCCACTCAGGGCTCTTCATACAGCTGGCAACAGATTTGCGAGAATGCTAAACTGCTCGGTTTCAAAAAAAAAAAAAAAAAAACATCTGAACAGTTTGCCTGTGAACGATGTCGGGATTGCTGCCTTGAGTCAGTTCAGAAGTAATTTTATGTGGCCCAGATTATGGTCTCAATGTTTCAAACAGCACTCTAGGTTTATCACACACTCCTCATGCTCCCTTATGAGAGAAAAAATATCTGGAAGAAGAAGATTGTATTTGGAGCAGTCCTGTATTTTTTGACTCGCTATGCATCCACGGTGGGGGACCATGCAGGAGTCCATGGGTGCTGCAGTCAAGCAAAATTTGCTAGGTCCCCTAGCGTCCAGTATATGTTCGAGATTGACCCTAACATGCCATCAGCAGCTTTCTCAAAAATCACCAGGAACATGCTGCACCAGCACACAAGTCTGCTGGTGCAGCTTAGGATTGTGGATTGTTGAGATGAGAGATAAAGAGGACAGGGGATTAGGGAGGAATTAGGAGGAGACATGGAATCGGGAGCACAGAGAAGTGCATATATGCAGGAAATGGACTAAGGAAATATATTTGGGAATGAAGGAGCATCAGAAAAAACAAAAGTACTATTAGCACAAGTAGAAAAGTATTGTCGAGTATGTGCGCCAAGCATCGGTTCACTCGGTAGTACCAACCAAATGTCCAGGCTAATTCCATGTGCAGGTGACCAAGTCATACACAAGTCACTTAGTATGTCGGTCTTGGGTTGGTACATTCATCATTCACACCCCCTACTCTATTCATCATCCACTCTTCCTTCATTCATTTTCCACTATTCCCAACCCATTTATTCCTTATTTCTCAGCCTGTTTTACCTTGGGACATTTTCTATTGTTTTATTCTCAGTCACAACCTTATTTTTTTATATCTATTGTCTTATTCTCAGTTGCACTCTTATTATCTTATACCTGGCCACATCTCATTGTTCTATTTTCATTTATATTCTTTGTTCTATTCTTGAGCATTGTGGACAATACTTCCACATGCTCTCCATACCTTATTCTTTTCTCCATGTCTTACACCACCCTGTTCCACGTCTCACTTCTTAACCAATATAAGTAGAATGTGGATGTAGATAGTTCCTCATTCTGAATATTGACTTGGCTTACACCTTCTTGCCTTCCCTTCTCCTGTCTAAAGTCCTCTACTTGGGCTGACACCCTCAGCACTCTCCCAAGTCTCTATTCTGTCTGAGGTGCATTGTTATATCTGAGATATAACCCTGACATCTCGGACATCCGATATTGGGCGCTATGAAGAACCACCCTCCGAATCAAGTCCGAGACTGTTCCTTTACCTCCGAGTCCGAATAGTATTGCTACCCTCAGACCTCAGACGTCCTTCCTTTCTCATCGAATAATAGTCTTGTTGTCTTATTGTAACACCAGATGTATATTTCTCTTGTTCCCTGTTTTCGTTCATCTTGTTGTTCTCTTAACTATTCCCAATTAGTTACAATAAGGACTGCATGTATAAATACCTCCAGACTTCTGTACTATACCTTAGTTCGAATATTGACTTGTATTCCCACTCACTCTTGAACTCTGAAAAACTTATCTTCTCCGAACCTCTGAAATAAAGGACTGACGATCGAGGAGGGTGCAACATTAAAGTTGAAGCCAAGTCCTTACAACTCCAAACACATGACTCAGAACGACTTATGTCAGCTCGGACCTGATACAAACTCGGACGCTAACATGCATATATGCAGGTGATGCACACTTACCAGCAGAGAAACAGGGCACAATGTCACTACAGGAGTTAAGAGTACCATAAGAAGTACAAAGGAGCATTTTTACACTTAGTTGGGCCATACAAACAGGGAGGACAGAAATAGATTGGAAACATGGCAACCCACATCAGGTCAACCACATGTGGATGCCATCTCAGGGTAGTTATGCAGAAGATCACACATCGGACTCAAGTCCTCTATAAGAGGCAGATAGTTGGATAATGTCAGGCCTCGGTACTACCAATGGTACTGTCAGAACCGGCCAAGTCCTGCAGGCTGGTCAGGGTGGCTTGGCATCAACGTGCTCATGCATTGTGCCCTGCCTCCTGTGCATGCCACTAACTTGTAACGAGAACAGATGCTCAGACGAATGCCGAGGATGTCGGCCTGAGCAAGGACTTCTGAACAGAAGGAGGAGAGTAGGGAGGTGTAAACCTAGTTGATACTCAGACTGAGGAACTATGTACACGTATCAACTACTTATATAGGCTGAGAGGTGGAATGTGGAATAAGGGTGGCATAAGACATGGAAAAAAGAATAAGGTATAAAGACCATGTGGAGGTATAGTCCACAATGATTAGAATAGAATAATGAGAGGGTAAGACAATGAAATATAAGCGGTGAGATTGTGGGAAAGGAATAGAACAATAAGGAATGGCCAAGAATAAAACAATAGGGCCGTGAGTGAGTGGCAGGGAATAGTGAACGTCCCGTGAGTAAACGGGTGAGGGGGAAAGGAAGGGAGTGTAGGGATGATAAAGAATAGGGGTTGGGGAAAAGGATAATGAACCGGGTGATAAACCAGGTGTACCAAACCGAAACCATACGCCGTGGAATGATGTGAGTGGGGGTCAGTTGGTTAGTACTGCCAAGTAAATCAAAGCAGGATGTATGGTCGTGACAGATAACAATGAATTATTCTTGCACTGACAAAGAACACTGCTTATCGTCATAATTGACAAAGTCTGAATTTGTTAAATCCACGTATCAGGCACTGAAGAAGATACTTCTGGAAGGATTTCCATAGGTTTCTGAAGGGTTCCATGAAGGGGGTCGAGATTCTAGGGTCAAAGAGGGTTGAGGGTTGGATTTGTGGATGGGGACAGAAAGGGCAGAAGCAGATGGGAAGCACCAGGGACTTAGGGCAAAGGTCAATCATGGTATTAGATTGATACAACTAGTCATTTGGGCATTTGAAGTCAGAGGGACTTGGCTTCAACTTATGTGTTGTGCCCTCCTCAATTGTCTGTCTCTAATTTTGGAAAGTGTCAGGCTTTGGAATTGCCGACGATGTGTGGGCCAAGCATTATAGTAATAGTGCTGGCTCCACGATGCTGGCAGGAAGCGGCCAAGTCCTGCAGGCCAGTATTAGTGGCTTGGCTTCAACATACTCATGCGTTGTGCCCTACTTTCCATACGTGCTACTTATTTGGGACAGAAGAGATACCCAGGAGAGTGCCAAGAGTGTTGGTCCAAGTAAAGGACTTTAGACAGGAGAAGGGAGGACAAGAAGGCATAAACCTAGTTGATTTCCAGAACGAAGAACCATCTACATACATTCACTACTTATATAGGTTAAGAAGTGAAATGTGGAACAGAGTGGAACAAGGAATGGAGAACAATAAGGTATGAAGAATCATGTGGAGGTATTGTCTACAATGATCAAGAATAGAACAAAGGAATGTGGATGAGAATAGAACAATGAAAATATGGCTGAGAACAAAAGAGTGAGTGAGAATAGAACAATAGAAAAATGGCCGAACATAAAACAATAAGGCCACTACCGAGTGACAACGAATAGTGAGTGTCCTGAGGGTAAACGGGCAAGGGGAAGGACAGGGAATAAAAGAATAATAAAGAATAGGAGGGTGAGATAGGGATAATGAACCAGATGATGAACCGAGTGTACTGAGCCAAGACCGCGCACTGTAAGGGATGATATGGGTAAGGGTTGGTCAGTCAGTACTGCCAAGTAAATCAGAGCATGGTATTGTGGTCATGACAGAAAGTCAGAAAAGCAAAAGGACTAAGTTGGAAAAGTGCAAGAACTGAATTGGAACTTAGGATGCAAATTAAGTCAATATTTGTACTGACAAATGGTCCAGTCAACTGGGGGTTATATACATGTAGCTACTCCTTGTATTATATGTGGTCTGGTCAAAAGACAGGGGGAGGAGGAAAATACAAGGGGTTAATAGAAATGTGAAAACAAGGGGGTGAGGTACATGATGATCTTGCGAGTCACCTATCTGGATTGTCAATGGGTGATGAGTGAGTTTCACTTTATTTTGCCCACAGATTGGGTGAAATATTTATGTGTGATTTTATTGTTCTAAGATCAGATCACCTTGTGAGCCCACCTAGCCAGCAGTTTTATGATCTGTCAAGTGTCGGATACTGACAGACTTTGGTACTGCTGAGGGGTGTTGTTGAAAGGTCAGGCGGACTATGGCCAAGTCATGCAGGCCAAGAGTAGTGGCGTTGGCTTCAACGTACTCGTGCGTTGCGCCCTACTTGCCGTGCGTGCCACTGTATTTGCAACAGACAGATACTCGGGGGGATGCTGAGCATGCCAGCCCGAGTCGAGGACTTAACAGAGGAGAAGAAGGTAGAAGGGCCTAAGCCTAGTCGATACCCAGAATGAGGAAGTATGTACATCCATGTCCTACTTATATAGGTTAAGAAGCGACATGTGGAATAAGGAATGTGGGACAATAAGGTATGCAGAGCATGTGGTTATTGTCCACAACGAACAAAATTAGAACAAGGAATGCAAAGCGGGGATAGAACAATAAAAGACAGGATAATAGAATGTGTCCAAAGATAGGACAATAGGAGGTGCCAGACTATAAGACAAGGCTGGTAACCGAGGATAGTACAAGGACAGGAAGTCCCGAGGTGAAACGGACCGAGGAATGTGGATGGCGGATGTACCGAGCCGAGACCGGTGTACCAAGAGTTATGCATGCTGTGTGGACACTTGTACATGGACGTAGGATGGTTGTTCGGTCGGCACTGGCGAATAGTCGGGACCTCGGTACGTGTACTTGACATGATCCAACTGCCTGAACATAAAAAATTTCATATTGGGTGCTGCCTCTCTGTTTCCTGCATGTGGGTGCAGGCCTGTATTGCCTTCCATTGAGGTTCCCGATCTAGATGCTCCTCTATATCTGCTGCCACACTTGTTTTTTCATGGGGCCCCAGACAGTGGCCTCAGCATGCAAAACAGATTGATTTCATCTGATTCATTCCATTTGATGTTATTCATGTATATCATCTAGGTACCATGGCCCAAAACTGTTAGATCTGCATGTTGATGAACAGGAACCAACTTGGAAGATGAGCATGAGCTCATGATCAGTGAAATATAAACAATCTTTAGGTCATGTGTCCTATTTTTTTATATTTGGCCAACTGCTATTGTTCTATTTTCACTCACACTCCTACTTGTTTATTATCGGTCATATCTCATTGTTCTATTCTCATCTACATCTTATTGTTCTATTTTAGATCACTGTGAACAATACTTCCACATGGTCTCCATACCTTATTCTTTTCTCCATGTCTTATGCCACCCTTATTCTAAATTCCACCTCTTAACCTATATAAGTAGCAAATTCATGTACATAGTTCCTCAGTCTGAGTATCAACTAGGTTTATGCCTCCCTGCTCTCCTTCCTTCTGTCTAAAGTCCTTCACTTGGGCTGACACTCTCAGCACTCTCCTGAGTATCTCTTTTGTTCCAAATCAGTGGCACACACAGAAAGTAGGGCACAATGCACAAGTACATTGAAGCCACACCACTCCGATCAGCCTACAAGACTTGGCTGCTTCTCACCAGCATTGTGAAGTTGGCACTATTTATATAGTGCTCGGCCCACTCATCATCGTCATTACCGATACCTGACATTATGGCTTGTGCCCCCTGTCAAGCCCATAATACCGAGCTCCAGTTCACTCGGTATTACCGACCGATCGACCCTTACTGTTTAATCCCACACCAGTGACAAGTCATCCCTCACTAGTACATGGTCTCGGCTCAGTACATTCAGCTCATCATTTGGTTCACTTTCCTCATCCCATCCCTTCTATCCTTTGTTATGCTTTCATTCCCCTTCATTCCCCTTACCCATTTTTCTGTGGGACATTTACTACTCGCCTATTATTCAGTCATGGCCTTATTGTTTTATATTCGGCCATTTTCCATTGTTCTATTTTCACTCACTCTTTTGTTCTCTGTCACACTTCATTGTTCTATTCTCGCCCACATTCCTTATTCTATTTCTGATCATTGTGGACAATACCTCCACATGATTCCTCATACCTTATTGTTCTCCATTCCTTGTGCCACCCTGTTCCACATCTCACTTCTTAACCTATATAAGTAGTGAATGTATGTAAATGGTTCTTCATTCTGGAAATCAACTAGGTTTATGCCTTCTCGTCCTCCCTCCTCCCATCTAAAGTCCTTTACCCGGGCCAACACTCTCGGCACCCTCCTGGGTATCTCTTCTATCCCAAATCAGTGGCATGCACAGAAAGTAGGGCGCAATGCACGAGCACATTGAAGCCATGCCACTACAACCAGCCTGCAGGACTTGGCCGTTTCCTACCAGCATCGTGAAGCCAGCACTATTACTCTAATGCTCGGCCCATGCATTGTTGGCAGTACTGGGGCCTGACACCCCCAGTAAAACCATTTTACTCCCTGCCAACCATCACAACCTTTCCAGGAGTTTTCTGGCAGCCAAACCTGGAACAGGACTCTCAACTGCCCTCCCACAGTTCCATCGCAACAATCTGAAAGTTCTGCAATCCCAACCCTCCATGATTGTGTGGCCAAGGTTCCCAAACTGCAAGGTAGTGTGGACATGCACGAAGAAGAAGCAGAAGTCAAGGGCCCTTCCGGTATTTTCTAATGGAATGAATATTTTGGATTTGCTTCAACGGGTGTCAAACTGACCCTTATGGGTTCTTGTCTTCTCCCTCTCAGTTCACATCCGCAGTCTTAGTGACATTGGAGGGATGTTGGGTGGTGGGTAGATGTAAGAAGTAGAAAGAGGGCACTTGTTCAGGTAAGTACCCTTACCCTGTGAAAATTTACCTGTTTGGTATGGCATGGGGAGAATACTAGCTCAATACAGCGAAGAAATAACACGATAGATCTAGAGTATGGAGAACCAAGGAATTGATAATTCGGACGATAGCTGACATAGGATCAGAATATTCTATAGACAAGACGACCTACCATGGAAACCTCTTCTATTATGTGATTCAGGACTAGAATATGACTATTCTATCAAGCGGTGAGCGGATAGTGGGCCTTGTATCGGAGAGCAATGGTCAGGCAGGCCAGCATCAAGATTCGCAATCTCGTTGGCACAGCTCGACACCCCAAATCAAGACAACTGTGTGAGTTGTGCTATAATCGCAAGAAAATTTAAAAGAGAGAGATAACTTTGGAAAAGAAACAGGGATGGATGAGTGTTTGAAAGTTCGAAGCTCGCTTATTGTGTTTTGAAACTCCGATCATAGCCTATACACACTGTCGACCGAGCTATCAGCCGTGTTGAATTTCGGTGGTGCTGAGCAAGGACCGCGGAAAAAGACAACTGTTTGGCTTGAGCGGAGGTAATGGCTCGTTGCAAACAGATGAGGAATTACAAATCGTGTGTGACTAATGTGACATGGCAACCAATGTACAGATGCCGGTCAAAATATTCCAACAAGCCGGAATCCTCCGCCGATAGTGAGAACCACCACTATTTATGAGGAAATTTGTTCGTCTACTCTCTCTCAAGGTTCAATGTTCGTTTGTCAACTTGCGTTTAAAGCAGTCAGTCCTACGCAGTGCTATTTCAAGAGCACAGGACTAAGAGTAGGAAGCAATCCATGTGTGATGAATGAGTTTCACTCTATTTTGTCCGCAGATTCGGTGAAATGTTATGTGTGATTTTATTGTTCTAAGATCAGATCACCATATCAGCCCACCTAGCCGGCGGTTTTATGAGTCAACTGCCTGAACACGGCAAATTGCAAATTGGTTGATGCCTCTCTGTCTGCTGAATGTGTGTACACGTCTGCATCACCCTCCGCTGTCGGCCCCAGATCTACATCCCCCTCCACATATACTGCCACTACTTCTTCTTTCGCGGGACCCCAGACAGTGGCAAAGCAGACTGGCCTTGGTCTAATTGCGATGTGATTCCTATTTATCATCTAGGTCCCGTGACCCAACACTGCTCGACTTGCATGTTAATGAACAGGAAGCAACTCGGAAGACGAACATCAGCTCACGTACAGTGGGAAAATAGACGATTTTTTTAGGTCGTGCGTCCTTCACAAGCCTTTTCACAGCTTCACAAATTCGCGACTGAGTTGGATCCCCTCGATGACGTCTTCTTTTAAATGCTTGTCGCCTTTATAGTGCATCCCGAAAATTAAATGCTTTCCTTTTGGATTACAAGCGGAGTGCATGATAATGATGAGCTGGTTGCGCAACCAGATGAGTACAAAGCATGTGTGACTAATGTGACATGGCAACCAATGCGCAGGGTCGAATTATTCCATCACATATCTATGGGGTTGCTAGGGATAAGTCTGGTATATCCATGCCCTTATGGCGGCTCCGTCCTCCGGTTGTGATCGCGATCCAGAGCAAATATTCGGCTGGGAAGGTATATGTGCATTACAGACACATTTAAATGGCCTTTTTTTTCAGGTTACTAGAATAATAATCACCAGTGGGTTTTGGAAAAATCAAAAGGAATATCAGTGCTAAACAATAGGGTTCTGGCGCATCGCCTTCACAAGCAGCACTTCCCACGTCAAACCGTTTTTTAGTCGACGTCAGCCTGAAGCAGAAACCTTTGCAACTGAACCCACATTCCATGTTGTCGCCCGGAATCGTATCTACCGTTACTGGGAATATTTTCAGTGAGTTTTTCAAGATGAATACAATATATCTCAGAGCCAACCACTGGTCATATTTCTGTTGTAGATACGCAGGGTGATGCGGTCATCCAGAATACCGTGTTCCAGAATCGCTCCACCCAGAATATCCAGAATACCATCATAAGTGCGGCGCCGCTTAATCACATTACTTTCATACTCAAGACAGTGTAGATATGTTGCCGGATCCTTCAGCGGCGTTACTCAAACCCGCCGAGCGCGCATCCTATGACACACGGTACGGCACCGAAGATGACCAACCTCACGGATGCATGGAAAACACCCGTGTGCAGATATTGGCCGATATTAAAGCCTGGGCGCATGATCCTTCAACTCCGAACGTCCATTGGCTCCACGGCCAGCTCGGTACAGGGAAAACAACGATCGCTCACACCCTCTGCAAACTTCTGGATGCAGAAAACAAGCTTGGGGGCAGCTTCTTCTGCTCTCGTTCAGGACTGATGGATGCACGCCGCATCATCCCTACCATCGCCAGCATGCTCGCTCGATCTCACCCAAATATACGATCATCCATCCACGACGTCCTCGCAAACAAACCTGATGTCGCCAATCTCAATGATCAATTTGATCAATTCCGCTCCCTGGTCGCCAATCCTATCAGGATCGCGAGTGAACACGAACAAGGGGCTTATTATATTATCGTTATAGACGCCTTGGACGAATGTTCAGATTCGGAGATAGTGGAGATGCTCATCAAGGCTATCCTTGATGGAGTGGCCAATATTCCCCTCAAAGTGTTCATTACTAGCCGACCTGAGAGCTGGATTAAAAGGGCCTTTTTCTCCCATCCTGTTCATCCTTTGAATATGGGGGTAACTGTTGAAACATCTCTTCAGGAAGCCACACAGGATGTGGTACGAAATGATATTCGCACGTATCTCCAAAACTCCTTGGCTGAAATTGCTGCAATGGATCTTTTCTCAACGGATTCAACTGAGTGGCCACCTATGCATGAGTTTATGATTCTTCTCAATCTGTCTGCAGATCTATTCATTTATGCTGCAACGGCCGTTCGTTATATCGGTGCGATAAATGAAGATAATAGGACTCGGTTGACGGAGATCACCCGACTTGGTTCTACTCTCTTGTCGCCGCTCCATACTGCGCCAATTGACGCACTCTACCAGCGCATTCTAGACCGGGCATTTCCCCAGCCAGCCGGAAGTGGAAGCCCTAACAGACATGATGTGCTAGCTGCTGTCGTCTGTGTTCAAACTCCACTGTCATTGGAACACATCGCATCTCTATTGAATCTGGAGAAGCGTGATGTTCAAATTGCCTTGGGGCCACTACAATCTGTGATTCATGTCACGGAGAGCAGTCCCGTCACTATTTTTCACGCCTCATTTGGAGAGTTCATTGTAAATCCGGAACGTTGTTGTAGGCACAGCGTTGATCCTTTCGAAACCCACCACACACTCACCGTCAAGTGTCTCCAGAGGTTAAATAGGTCTCTCAGGTATAATATCTGCGATCTACCTGATCGTGCCACATTCACAGTGGCTCATCTAATCCCTAATCCTGGCACCATTTCTGAGACTCTCCGATACTCTTGCTTGTACTGGGCCTCTCATTTTGTTGAGGCTCTTGCATTCCCACCTACAGAGACTTTGCCCATGCTCAGCGAACTTGTGACATTCGCCAGTACACATTTATTGCACTGGATTGAGTGCTTGAGTGTGTTGGGAGAGCTTGGATCTGGGCTGAGATCTCTCAGCATGGTAAAAGAAGCCAACTCGGTTAGTAATCAGCATGGCAAAGAGGTTTAGCTCACCATTTCCCAGAAATATTCCAAGACCGATGCGCTCCACGGGTTGTTACTCGAGGATGCTCGTCGCTACCTACAGATGACGTTTGAGCCGATCGAATATCACTGCCTCAACACGTATAGTTCACCCCTTGCATGGATCCCTAAACGAGCATCGATTAGACATCACTATTGGACATTGTTTGGAAACTTACCTAGAGTAGTGGTGGGTATCGCAGAGTCATGGGGGGCATTTGAGCATCTCATGACACACCCTGACTCTGTATCCTCCGTTGCATTCTCGCCTGAGGGAAGACGTATTGTGTCTGGGTGTTTTCAGGACTGTTCAGTTCGTATCTGGAATGCTGCTACGGGAGAGATTGAGCGCATACTGGTAGGCCATCCACGTGCAGTGCTGTCCGTTGCCTTCTCGCCCAATGGGCCCCAAATTGTGTCTGGCTCGGATGACGGCTCAATTCGAATTTGGAATGCGAGCACGGGGGAGGTAGAGCATATACTCCAGGGCCATTCAAATTTGGTCAGCATGGTTACCTTCTCCCCTGATGGAACAACTATTGTCTCTTGCTCTGAAGACACCACTGCTCAGGTATGGGATGCCACCACAGGAGAGACGAAATGCATACAGCCGTTCGGTTCTTCGGTGAATTGCGTTGGGTTCTTGCCTGACGGGAACCATGTTGTATCTGTGTCAACAAAAGACACTATTTATATTTGGGATGCCACTACGGGGACATTTGAACATACACTCAATGGACATTCAGGTTGGGTGACTTCGGTTGCCTTCTCGCGCGATGGAACGCGTGTAGTCTCTGGTTCTTTGGACGGCTCAGTCTACATTTGGAATACGGATACTTGGAAATTAGAGCACATACTGGAGGGACATTCACATTGGGTGGACTGTGTTGCATTCTCTCCAGACGGTACACGCGTCGCATCTGGGTCGTGGGATGGGTCGGTCCGAATTTGGCATGTGGCTTCGGGCGAGACAGAGCGTGTGCTCAAGGGACATACAGATGGAGTGAACTCTATCACATTCTCGCCTGACGGCACACACGTGGCATCTGCGGCGATTGACAGGTCAGTCCGGATTTGGAATGTGACGAGCGACTTGGAAAGGGTAGATCGACGGTCCTTTTCTCGTGACAGTGCGAGTGTATTTTCTGCTCCGCTCTCGACGATGTCAATGAGGGGAACGAATAACCAAGCGCTCGAGGGACATTCAGAATGGGTGACTTCAGTTGCATTCTCGCCTGAGGGCACACGAGTCGTGTCTGGGTCGGATGACATGACCGTCCGAGTCTGGAACGCCACCACTGGGGAAATAGAACACGTTCTCAGGGGTCATTTGGGTCCTGTGACTTCCGTTGGTTTCTCCCCTGATGGGAAACACATCGTGTCTGGATCACACGACAAATCAGTCATTCTGTGGAAAGCAGTTACTGGAAAGATAAAGTGCAAACTGGAGGGACATTCAAATTGGGTGAGGTCTTTTGCATTTTCTCCTGATGGGAGACGTGTAGTGTCGGGCTGTGATGACGGCACTGTCCGGATATGGAAGACATCTCAAGGGAAAGTGGAGCATATACTCACGGGCCATTCAAAAAAGGTGACCTCTGTTGCTTTCTCTTACGATCGATCGCGTCTCGTGTCTGGCTCCCACGACAATTCAGTCCGAGTATGGAATACGACCACCGGAGCGATAGAGAGTACTTTGGAGGGAGATTCAGATAATGTGAGGTCCGTTGCGTTCTCACCTGATGGCACGCACATCGTGTCTGGCTCGTTGGACAAGTCTGTCCGTATCTGGGACACTACCACTGGTGATTCAGTACCAGTAAGGGAACGTGCATCCTTCCAATTTCCGGATGGAAGCAGAGTCATTCATGTCCTCCCTGGCCACTTTCATCTCTTTCCCTCCGGGGAGCCGCAGATATCCATCTCGCCGGGAAAGGACTGGATTCTCACCGACCCGCCACTGATGTCTTGCTGGATCCCCCCTGAATTCCGAAATTTCATTACACATGCCTTCTCTCCATCTAAAGTGTGCTTCGGATATGGTTCAGGTCACGTAGTCATCGTTGATCTCAACCCAGTATATGAGTAGCATAACATTAGTACAACCACAGATTGGGTTATTGAAGATTTACAACCATCACAACCCCCTCTTGTTTGGTTGTATCCTCGTCGTCTGGTAATGCCAGCAATTGACCAAGATGCAAGTGGTTGTTAGACCCAAAAGGGGGTTTTATTCTCCGAGTATATTTGGAGTCTCGGTGATTTATCGTATGGTCAGATTTGGCATGTTTTATATATCCCTCAGGTTGCATTGTCATTTGATTTCAAGCCAGTATATGAGTAGCATAACATTGGTACAACCACAGATTGGGTTATTGAAGGTTTACAACTGTAAAAGTGTCCTCTTGTTTCTTGGCATCCTTGTGGTCTTGTGATTTCAGCAATTCAGTGAGCTACACAACAGCAGTGGTTGTTCCAAAGGAATTAGACCTTGCCTGCTGAGACTCTTTGAAGTGAACATGGTGTGTACAGAGGATACAGTGGCTCAAAACACTGCCCTAATATTTAGACAGCTTGGTGTTGTGATGAATGGAGGAAGGCATGGGGAGAGGAGAGGGAGTGACAAGGAGGAAAGGACACAGGAGAACAGGAAGGTGTATATATGTGGTAAAACAGTGAGAAATCAGGGATAAACACAGGGGGGAAATGGAAATATGGTCAGTACATACTCACAGACAAAGAAGTGACTAGACTCACCAGTAGTTATTATATGAAATGAGCAAATGATGGTGACTTATGTGTTAAGTGCCCACATGACTGGGAAACCTAGGGGCAGAAGGGTGATTACTGTATAGAAGACAGGAGGAACGTGACATAAATATATAGGAGAAGGTACAGAGCATATATGAGAGCACACTCACATGGAAAGGAATAAAAAATAATGAAGCCAGGGTGCATATATGCAGCCACTGAAGATCAAGTGGCAAAGAGACAGGGGAGTAGGACACAAGACATGACATAAGAAGGCAATATTCATTGCACACAAAGGAAAAGACAAAGGAATTTGTTTTTGTATACAATAGGCACTACTGACAGGTGACATCCATCAGGAGATCACATCAGGATGGTTTATTATGGGTTGACCCCATACAGGCTACACAGCTTTTATCAGTTATGGTTTACTTTCAGATCACAAGTGTCAAGTATATGTTACTGAGCTTAGGGCCACTCAGTCATACCAACAAAATGTCTTCCCATTTAATCCTGCATACAAGTGACTAAGCCATTATCCACCAGTTACTAGTACATTGGTCTGAGCTTGGTACTGTCAAGTACATGTACTGAGTGTCCAGTAATTCACTAGTGCTGACCAAACAGCCAGACTATGTCCACATACAAGTGTCCATACCATATGCAAGTCACTTGGTATGCCAGTCTCGGCTTGGCATATCTGCCATCCACATTCCTTGTCCCCATCCCTCATTCGCTTTACCTCATTCACCATCCATTAATCCCACCCCATCTGCTCCTTAATCCTTGACCCCTCTTACCTCGGGACATCTGACCATTGTTTTATCCTCAGCCACAACCCTATTGTTTTATAGTCAGGCACTCCCTATTGTCCTATCCTTGGCCACATTCCTATTATTCTATTTCCATTGTCCTATCCCTGTCTACATTCCTTCATTCTAATTTTACTCATTGTGGACAATACCTCCACATGCTCTGCATACCTTATTGTGCCACATTCCTTATTCCACATGTCACTTCTTAAATTTATATAAGTAGGACATGCATGTACATACTTCCTCATTCTGGGTATCGACTAGGTTTAGGCCCCTTACCTTCTCTTTCCTCCATAAAGTCCTCTACTCAGGCCAGTACTTTTGGCACTCTCCAAGTATCTCCTCTGTTCCAAATTTGTGGCATGTACAGAAAGTTGGGCACAATGCACGAGTACATTGAAGCCAAAACTACTACTTCCAGCCTGCAGGACTTGGCTGCTCCCCATCTGACCCCTTGGCAATTCTGAAGCCTGACAGGTACATTCATTTCATCCTTGGTCCATCCCATCTTCTATTCCTTTTTGTTCCCATTGATTATTTTATGCATTTCACTCTGCCTTGGAATGTTTGTTTATACTTGGTCATACTTGATCATTCTTCATATCTTGTCTCCATGTCCTTTATTCTACATGCATTTCTTATGCTACCCTGTTGCATACTAAGGTCATTCATTGTCAAGTCCACGTACCGAGACCCATCCGCCGGCAGTGCCGACCGAGCAATTACTCTACATCCACGACCAAGTGCCCACGTTACCTGCATAACACTTGGTACGCCGGTCCCAGCTCGGCACATTCGCCATCCGTACTCCTCGGTCCGTTTCACCTCGGGACTCCCCGTCCTTGTATTATCCTCAGACGAGACCCATTGTTTTATATCCGGCCACTCCTTATTGTCCCGTTTTGAGTCACGATCCTATTATACTGTCTTTTATTGTTCTATCCCCGTTTTGCATTCCTTGTTCTAATTTTGTTCGTTGTGGACAACAACCACATTGTTCTGCATACCTTGTTGTCCCACATTCTTTATTCCACATGTCGCTTCTTAACCTATATAAGTAGGACATGCCTGTACATACTTCCTCATTCTGGGTATCGACTAGGCTTAGGCCCTTGCTACCTTCTTCTCTCCTGTTAGGTCCTCGACCCAGGCCGGCATCTTCAGCATCCCCCTGAGTATCTGTCTGTCGCAAATACAGTGGCACGCACGGCAAGTAGGGCGCAACGCACGAGTACGTTGAAGCCAACGCCACTACTCTTGGCCTGCAGGACTTGGCCATAGTCCGCCCGACCTTTCGACAATACCCTTCGGCAGTACCGAAGTCCGTCAGTATCTGGCTCCTGACATTCATCCCCATTCTGTTGACTATAAAAGTAGCATAATATCATGTATATATTCTTCATTCAGAAGATCAATTAAGACTTGTAGATCTTCTCTCCCTCTAAGTCCTTTGTCTACATTTGGTGCCAACAATAACAATACTCTCCTAAAACTCTTTAAAATCCAGTGGCCTCATAGAGAGAGTGCACAATGCAAGAATATATTGAAGCCTGCCATGTCTGCTTGGCTCTTTGTACTCATTCATTACGCCCTCTCTCTGTGAAGCCACTAGATTTTGTAAGGGTGTTCAGGAGGGTGCCAAGAATGTCATCCCAAACATGGACAAAGAACAGAGAGAAAAAGAAGATATACAAGTCTTAGTTAATCTTCTGAATGAAGAATACATACATCAACTACTTTTATAGTCAAAGAAATTAGGATGAATGACCATGATATGGAACAGGGTAGTGTAAGAAATGTATGCAGAATAAAAGACATGCAAACAAGATATGAACAATGGTCAAACATGACCAAACATAGCAAACATACCAAAGTGAAGTGGAATGAAAATGCATAAAAGAATAAACAGGAATGGAAGGGGATACAGTGGGTCAAAAAACTGCCCCAATGTTTGTGCATTTGAGAAAGATTGATATTTTGTGAAGGAATGACATCAGAAAAGGTTCTGAAAATTTCACATGATATACTAGAACATGTTGGCTATCTACCAACTTAAGAAATCATGTAAGTCCAAGCCAAACTCATTGCTCAATAAATCAAACAAAATAATGACTCATTGGGGCAGTTTTTTGACCCTCTATTATTTTCTCTGATTTTCAATGTTACACCAGTATAAGTGTAGGGGACCATGGCTATCTAGGCCTAGTCTAAAAAGCACCCAATGGTGCTAGTTATTTTTCCCTTAATTTTTCTCTTACAATTTCTATCTATTTTCGCTTTTTGTCACTAAAACTGTGGCATAAAAATTAGTCTTTGGGTATATAAATGTAGAATTTAATAGCCTCAAATTCACTATACTTTTACCCTATTTTTCCTGATTTCTTTTGAGGATAAAAGCCCTTTATTTTGTTGATGCCCAACTACAGTATACACAAGAGTGCATAAACTCAACTAAGTTTGCTAATCTTACCCAAAACCAGTAATTATTCAAACTCAGTGTGGAGTTTGAATTGGTTACCAAGTGCATAGGCACAATGCTGTACCCATTGCAATAGCACAGCTTCATGGCTATGCTAGCTATTTTAGCACAGGTATGAGGCTAAACAAGGCTTGACATGGCCAGTGTAAATAGGCCAAAATAATGTACATATAAGGCATAAAAGCTGTGTACATGGTCTGTGCATGATTAAGGCTGTGATAGGAAATTACTCATAGTCAGGTACTGAAAGTTGATTGGCTAGGAACCTTCTAGAATGTTCTACAACCTTCCATGTCTATTAATAAATAGAAGTTCTCACCCTAGTGTAGATACAGTATAAAAGGAGGACATATGGCCTCCCAAAAGTAACAATATACATCAGCTTCTATCCTACCAGTCTGTGTGACTTGTGTGACTCTTTTATTAGTCATCTGTTGACTTTCCAGTGACAGGAATTAGTACAGTTGAGTTTCCTGAGCAGAGACACTCTACAGTTATGTGTTGTTGCCTCACAAGCACTACATTTGACCTTGTCAAGTACACGTACCAAGGATCCAGTAACTCGGCAGTACCGACCAGACACTCCGTTAGTAACCGTGTATAAGTCACTCAATGAGTTGTTTTCGGCTCAACACATATACCGGTCACATTCCTCACTCCTATTCCATGCCTACTCTTGGCCCCTCCCTAACCCTATTAGGGAATAGCATGGGTTAGGGTAACCCACATGGGTCACCGGGTCAGGTGCCCTTGGGTTTGGGTGTGGGTCAAGCTGAGAGCACCCATGACCTGGCCCAACCCACTGCCTCAACTATGTACGCATGTACAACACGCATGTGCACACATACGACATGCATGTGCCGCACATGCACTTGTATGACATGCATGCACCACACGTGCACACGTACGACACGACCGTGCCATATGTGCATGTGTATGACATAAACACACCATATGCACACGCGCCAACACCGATGCACCATATGCACATGTGCTGACACCAACGCACCTTATGCTCACGCATATGACATACACACGTGCGGCATGTTCGTGTCGTATGGCGCATGCACGTATGGTGTGTTCATGTTGTACGTTGCATGCATGTATGGTGCGTTTGTGTTGTATGTCGTGCCCACATATGGCATGTTTGTGTTGTATGTCACACTTGCGTACAGCCCATGCAGGTGCAGTGCGTACCCGACACCCATCAACCCATGGGAAAAAACCCATGGGTTGACGGGTTCAGGTTTCCCATGGGTCGGGTGCAGGTCACCCACATTTGACCCATGGGTGACCTGTGCCGTTCCCTAAACCCTATCATAACCACCTATTAATCCTCAATCCACCTCACCTTGGGAATTCCTGTCCTTGTATTATCCTTGGCCATGGCTAATAGCCAGTCACTTCCTATTGTCCTAGCCTTGGCCACATTTCTATTATTCTATCCTTTATTATTCTATCCCCATTTGCATTCCTTCATTCTAATCTTACTCGTTGTGGACAATAACCACATGCTCTGCATACCTTGTTGTCTCACATTCCTTATTCCACATGTTGCCTCTTAAACCTATATAAGTAGGACATGCATGTACATATTTCCTCATTCTGGGTATCGACTAGGCTTAGGCCCTTTTACCTTCCTCCCCTCTGTTAAGTCCTTGACTCAGGCCGGCATCATCAGCATTCCCCTGAGTACCTGTCTGTTGCAAATCGGTGGCACACACGGCAAGTAGGGTGCAACGCACAAGTATGTTGAAGCCAATGCCACTACTACTCTTGGCCTGCAGGACTTGGTCATTGTCCACCCGACATCCTTTGGCAGTACCAAAGTCTGTCAGTACCCAAACCCTGACAGACCTGTCTTTACCTCAGAGTGAATTAACTTGAATTTCAAGTCAATCCACTTATTTCCTCTAGCTTCTGAGGACAATCCCTTCTTTTAGGAATACTTGGACCCCAATAGTGTCTGTGATCCTAATACAGACTTTGCAGACTATTAGTCTTTGCTGCTAAGAAATGTATTACAATCGAGTCATCTTAACTTTGTCAAGTTATTACAGAGGTGTCAGGCACTGGGAATGCTGATGCTGCATGGGCCGAGCACTATTGTAATAGTGCTGGTGAAAATCAGCCAAGTCCTGCAGACCAATCAGAGTGGCTTGGCTTCAAGATACTCGTGCTTTGTGCTTTACTTTCCATGTGTGCCATTAATTTGGAACACAAGATGAACTCAGGAGAGTGCCGAGAGTGTTGGCCCAAGTAAGGGACTTCAGACAGAAGAGGGGAAGGCAAGAAGGCATAAGCCTAGTTGATATTCAGAGTGAAGAACTATCTACATACATTTGCTACTTATATAGGTTATGAAGCGAGATGTGGAATAAGGAATGGAGAACAATTAGGTATACAGAGCATGTGAAGGTATTGTCCACAATGATCAAGAATTGAATAAGGAATGTGGATGAGAATAGAACAATGAAAATAAGATAATAGAAATGTGGCCAAGAATAGGATAATACAGTAGCTCCCTCAGTTTTGAGAGTAAAAATACAGATAAAACATCGAAATTTTTAGAAACAAATTGCACACAAGTTGACACCAAAAATGATAGGAATTTAAAATATATCGCAGATTGACCTCTCAGGGGTGAGGTACATATATACACCCTACAGGGTGTTGTTATATGTGAACTTGGCTAATGGTAGTAGTTCAGACCAGCTTTCCTGCTGATAGTTGCAATTGATTTGAAGATACTGTTCCAAGGTTTGATTTACATGTTCAGTCTGGCTGTAGGCTTCTGGATGATAGCCTGAGGTAAAGTGTTTGAAGGAGAATGGACCAAGTGGTGAACCAAATATACAGGCTGATGTCAGGGGATGACCCTTTCCAAATCCCGATCCAAGTCTGAACCCCTATTTCAGACTCTGCTCCAACTCCGAGGTCAAAAGATCAGAACCAGGGGATTGCTGAGTGGAAACTTGGAGGAGACTTAGCACAAGAACTAGAATACCAGAATAAGCACCCAAACCTCAGACTTGGTACCAGGAGTTTGGCTCTACAAACTACAAACTCCGATGTATTGATTTGTAAGCTAGTGCACAGACCACTTACATACAAGGGTATAAAAAGGGGTTCACCAGCAGTGGGATCCTTAGACTTTCCTCTTTGGATTCCCCCTGCTTAGGTGAGAGCCCCACAATGTACTTAGGTAGTAATTATAATTAAAAGCCTTTGGATTCCCCCTGCTTAGCTCTCCTATGAGATACCTCCAGTGGATGCTGAAGGGTTGCCCTTACAGTAGGAAAGTCTCCCCAATAAGGACCAAGAGCCATGTTGTAACACAGTCATAGGCAGCTTTGGACTCAACTGAAGTGACTTGGAGAGTACCAACTCCTGGACATACCTAACACCAGACTCTCTGTCCTCTATAGCTGTAGCCATGGATATCCCCACTAGTCTCACCCCCAGCATGGATGCCAAAGAGCAGTTGTGGAGGTTAGAGCAAGAATTGGCAGAAAACCAAATGGCAAATGGCACAATAAGCGAAGCCCTCAGGGCAATCATGGCCAAACTAAACAACCCTGTGCACCAAGGGTTAAACCTCAAAGACTTAGAAGATGACCCAATACCGAGCACACAATTTTTGGACCCTCAGAGCATAACCACCCCACAAGGGAACTCCAGAGTCCGGCCTGCATCTCCGACTGACTTCAATGGAGATAGGGAAAAGGGGAGGGCTTTCCTTAACTCCTGTAACATCTATTTTGTGATATGCAGAGATCAATTCCCTAACAACCAGGCTCGGTGTAGAGTTGCTCTAGGTAATGAATATCTAAAAGCCTGCGTGCACCGGTCCTTTTCTCTGGCAGGATCTAGCACAGTCGTTCAGCACAGCTGGAATAGGTTCTGTGACTCGGCAATGTATGAACAGAAATAGAAAGTGAACGAAATATGGTGTGATGTGACAGGGATATGACCTTGATGAGACGCGAATGCGTCACGCTGACTAAGACTTTGACTTTGACTTTGGGACTTGAATACAATAGTCTAGACGTTTCTAGACTAGTCTTGACTTGGACTTGTAGACTTGACTTGGGCTTTAACTTGTGAACTTGAACTTGTTATTACAGAGGTAAGCCAGAGGCCTTTATATACAAAAACCAAGCAATGATGCTAAACGATGCGAGAGGTTGGCTATGTCAGTTGAATGACAAAGCACGAGAACAAAGTATACAAAAGAGGCAACTATGGAGAAACTCTGGAGAAATGGTACAGCATTGAGGCTGCGCGAATAGGGGCTAGGGGCTATGATAGGGGGAGACTAACCAAAAAGGTAAG